>JAUZNC010023331.1:1883-114480 GCA_034780395.1 Vannuccia rotundouncinata | reverse complement strand
CTCCAACAAAAAATATAATTATCATTGTTGTGGTCATGATGATCTAGACAGAAGGTTCAAAGAAAGAGAATAATTCGATTATTTTCAATAATGAAAAGAAAATTTGTAATTTTCTTTATAAATCCTTTCAAGATTGATTTTCATTCAAAATTGATTGATAATATAATTTAATGAATTAATTCTAAGTTTTCTTTTGAAAATTACTCGGATTTCTTTTTAGAATTGTTCACGAAAGCTTTAATGAAATATTCAGTTTTAGTTTATAGCCAGTACATTCACAAAACGAGTCTCTTTTTAAAATATTCGCTTATTTGGCTGGCAATTATTTTTGAATATCCGCTTATTTGGCGCCTCTCCTTTTTGAATATCCGCTTATTTGGCTGGCCTCTTCTTTTTGAATATCCGCTTATTTGGCTGGCCTCTTCTTTTTGAATATCCGCTTATTTGGCTGGCCCATTATTTTTGAATATCTATATATATAGGAAAGGATAATAATAAGTAGAAAATTTGCATACATTTCTTTTTGTTTCAAACATTAATTTAATAATACAAAAAGGCTCATTATTAAATACATTACTTAGTTAGGAACCACTATGAAGTTATAGGAAGTTAAATAAAATAAAATGTTCGAAGTGTATTATACAACAGGAGGTGAAATTTGATGTAGTTATCAAATTTTCTTATTTGATGTACTTCAGATTGTGACTGTATGAAAGGAAGCTCTTCCGAGTTGGGCTGTCATCGATTTACTGGAGAATGTTTTTGTCGACCAAATTTCGGAGGGAGTCGGTGTCAAAACTGCCTCCCCGGGACCTATGGCTACCCCAAGTGTCAAGGTGAGCTAGATTAGAAAGAGGTTATAAATTTACATATAACGAGTAAATAGGGTAAACATTAGTTTTTCAATTAACTGTATAATTACTTCTTTTTTGAATTATTCGTCAACAATTCAGATTGTATCTGTTCTCTGGCTGGCTCACACTCTGTAGAATGCAATGAAGTGGGGAGTTGCATCTGTAAAGCCAGCTTCACCGGGGAAAAGTGCGATCAGTGCGCGGATGGGTTTTGGGGGTATCCGCTCTGTAAAGGTTAGACTTATATTCACAAACCTGAGTTTTTCTATGTAATTTTATATTTGCAATTTCAAGTTTTATGTTTAGTATATTAAACATTTTAAAATATGTGTATATAAATAACCATCGTTTCAGAATGTACGTGTGCTTCAAATGAAATATGTTATAAAGAAACTGGAAAATGCAAAATACAACCATGTCAAATTGGAAGCTATTACATTAATGGAAAATGCACTGTAAGTTTATCCCAATATTTTAAACACTATAGTTTTGATAGAATTACAATGCACATAATTACTATCTATGTAATAAATATTATAAAACATTAAAAAATTCTTCTACCAGGATATCATTTTGATAAGAATATTTCAGTAATGTTTTGTTGTCTAGAATTACCTCTGCATTTATTATGGTTACTTCAGTTTATTATTACTATAGTTTAATATATTACTGTACTGATAAAATATAATAAACTACATGGATAAATCATGGGTAGACTACAGTATATTGCATTACGCCACGAGTGATCAGCCGCATTTTTATTCCATGAAATGAAATTCAAAACCCTAATAAAAATTATTTTATCAATTGATCAAAAGATATAATTTTTACAAAAGTTTTTTTTAAAATGTTATAGCAATGCCCATGTCCAAAGGATCGTGTTAACGAGCTTACAGTTTGCTCTCAATTTACCGGTGAGTGCAACTGTAAAGTCAACTACATCTCCTCAAAATGTGACCGCTGCTCTCCAGGTCATTATAAATACCCGGATTGCCTGCCCTGTCCTTGCAATATGAAGGGCACCGCTTGGTGCAATCCTGTTGATGGATCCTGTACTTGTAAGGTAGACATGGAATAATTCGATTATTTAAGTGACGGTTTTCTTTGAAATTATTATTACGATGTAAAAACATTAAAATTTATTATCTTTCTAAAAAATATATCGCATTAATTCTTTTTCTTCATAAATATAAATAAGAAAAGATCTTTAATTTATATATTATCTATGAAAATAGTATTTCATATAAAAACATTAATTCACAACACTATTTAAATATTATGCAAATATTAAATATTTCTGTTTCGTTCACTATAAGAGTTTTAATATCTATAATAATTTCTTTCAATGTTCATTGTCCTTTTCGGTTCATCGTAGGACAACGTAATTGGGGATAAATGTGATAGATGCAGCCCTGGTCACTTTGATTTGTCTCGTCATCATAAAGAAGGATGTTTACCCTGCTCTTGCAACGGTCATAGCAGTGAGTGTCTCGGGATACCAGCCATTGTTCGTCCTGTAAGCTCTAGTTAATTAATATTGTTGAGTTACAATTTTATTCATCCAACTATTTCATGTAACGAATATATTACACAAACTTTTTTGTATACACTATAGGTAAACATTCTGCGTGAAGAACACACTCTGCTAAACTATCCTTGTGTCGTAGAAGACCAAATGGGTTGCAAGATAAAAGAGGTGAAGATGGTAGATGCCTTGCAGAATTCCCCACGGTACGGCGGTCAATTTCGACTTGGGCTGGAGTTCGAGTCTAAAAGCAAGTTCACTGGAGTGCCAAATGTTGAAATCTGTTTTGAATTTGAAGTGAGATTTTTAAATGTAGTATTAATTTATATTTAAACCAAGTTTCACATTAATGTAAGGAAGCAAATACTATAAACGGATTATATTTTTAAACAAATGCAACAAAAAAATTTAATTTTAAAAATATTTTAAAATTACGTGGCTGCTACTATAGAACCTTTTAATATTATAGATTTTTAAATTATTCATTTTCAAAATAATATTAGAGATTATCTATTTGGAATATATATATATATATATTTATTTTAAAAACTTATTTTTTAATGTTGGATATTGGTTAATCATATAGTTTAATGTTTCTTCAGAGAATCAGTTTGACTAACGCCGAGTTCTGCTTTGAAATGAGAGGCATCAAGCGGGACACATCAGTGGCTGTTTGGAATATTGAAGTTAATCTGGTAAAGTTTTTAAGTTTCTTTTTATAGATAATTTTCCTAATTAACGATTCAATAATGATTAAGCAAATGTCCTTATACCTCCAGATAACCTTCAAGTCTACTAACCAAAAGATCTTATCAACGGAATTGACTCTGAAGTCCTTTCTTATTCTACTACCCCATTTCAGAAGTGTCAAATTGAAATACAATACTTACCAGTTGTCTACACTAAGGTTGGATCCTATATTTTTAATTAACTCAATGATAGTTGAAATAAAAGTGTATTTTTTAAAATTTTATTTTATTCAACACCATAAAAAAGAATTTAAAACAAAGAAAAGGAATAGGCTTTCTATATAATCATAACATATTACGTTCTCATTTTAAATAAAACGCGCTAAAAAAATAGAATAGAATAAAATAAAATAAAATTAGACCGATGATTCTGCATAATATAAAAATGTAATGCCCATTTATAAATGGTTTAATTAGACATTGGAGTCAAAACTTGGGGTATCTTAGTAATTAATCCAAACTCGTGACATAACTATCCCAAATTATCCTCCTTAGAATTACAAGAATGGAAATTGATGTTTCTGAACCAACGTACGCCAATGCAGCCACGATTGAAATGGAAAAATGTGAATGCCCGTCTCGATTTGGCGGATTTTCATGTGAAGTAAAAATTGTTTTATTTATTTTTATATATTAATTAATATACTAATTAAAAGTTTATCGATCTGGATTTTCTGTTGTATGACAATAATAAAAATATCGAAGGAATTAAACTTTAAATCATATAGTTATATATTTTTATTCTAAAACACCACTTTATCAAATTAACATAGAATTATAATTAACAGAAAATAAATATTGAAATTTATCATTATCAAAAAATGTTCAAGTTTGAAGTTTTTAATAAAAATGTTGTATTAGTGACTTTTACATGTAAATTTTACTTTTAACAAAAGAGTTTAAAATTATTGAAGGGAGTATATCAAAAAGTCATTAACACTTTTCTCTTAATCCGTAAAACTGTATTATATATTGTGAAGTGAAATAGTGGTAGATAAAGTTATATAATAAAATAGGCTTTGTTTTATAAATCCACCCTAATTTATATTAAAAAATTTTTGAACTCCAAAATCAATATTGTTAGACAATTGTATTGAATCATATAATGTTTGTTATAATGTCTAAACCCTGGTTCTTCTGCTACCCTTTTAATTAAGAGATGCCCCAAAAGTTTCTACTTTACAAAAGACGTTTCAAGTGGAAATTATTCCAACAGTCTGGGATGCAAAAAATGTGACTGTAACAAAAAAACATTTGAGTGTTCCACTTATGATGGGGTTTGTAAGGTAGGAATACTATTAATACATTATTTTGTAAAATGCTGTTTAGTCTGTTTTTTTTCTTGTGCCTTGAGATTATTAACAGTTGAATAAAATCTTTCCTTTCTCAAACATATACCAAATAATCTACACACATTTTTATATAATACAGTTTAATATTTTTATAATAAAATGTTTCTTGTCCAAACAGTTTTGCCCGGTTGGGACTTCTGGTGACCACTGTGAACTTTGCAGTCTGGGCCATGGATTAGACATTGCTACCAACGAATGCATCTACTGTCGTCTTTGCACTGGTTATCCTTTTGAGCTAAGGTAAGTTAGTGGTTAAAAAACCGTTTTTGTAATTTTATTGAAACTTGGTTAATCGCAAACTTCAAACAAAATAAATGTTAGAGACTTCCAATTGGCATAAAATACAACATAATTAAATCATTGTATTGACTGAAAGTCTTTTTATACAAGTATTTATATAACTTTTAAAATATTTTTTAGTAGTTTAGCAACACAGTTGTTATTTTTATTGCAACAAAAAATCTATTTGTTCCAAATCTTCAGATTTACAATAATCTACAAATCCTCAAACAAATAGTTTAGGCTTTACAAGAGTTAAAGCATACATACATTCTATAATTACATATGTTATGCTAGACTATAAATTAATACATTTTAAATAATTAAAATTTGATTTCAGATATTCCGGCTGTTCCTTTAATAACGGAGATTTTCTTGGCTGTCAATGCAAGCCGGGTTTTACAGGGCCTACGTGTGAACAGTAAGTTAGGTGTACGACAACATATATCTGTTGTTTATTGCCTGATTATCAATTTTGTAAGAAATGTATGATATTATTTAGATGTTCAAAGGGATACTGGGGTCTTGGAGACATGTGCCGTGCCTGCGATTGTTCCGGTCACGCTCCGGAAGACAAAGAACAACGATATAAAAAATTTTCGATTCCTGATAATGCAGATCGAGGAAACGTCTCTCTAATGGCCTTGTCTAATCAAACGCAGGAACTCCTGGAAGTGGTGGACACGCAAATGTGTGATTCGGTCACGGGGAAGTGTTTCGCCTGTCTCGATGGAACCGCTGGAGATCGCTGTGAACGATGTCTTCCTCTCTATCAGCGGTCAAATATCTCCGAAGAGAAAGATGGAGCCGCCTGTGTCCCAAGTAGCTGCAATGAGGCTGGAACCAGAGAGGTTGAGGAGAACACAGGCGAATGTATTTGCAAGAATGGAGTCATTGGAGATATGTGTCATATCTGTCAGGTAGAAGAAATGATATTGTAACGAGATGTTAAAATTTTTATAAATTGAAAATAGTTAATAATTTAAAGAATAGAAAAATATGTATTCAAATATTAATGAATTAATAATTTAACAAAGATAAGTATTTAAAAGTAACAAAATATATTTTAATAAACTAGATTTAAGTGTATAAAATATTATATCGTCAAAAATAAAAACTATTGACACAACAATTTTAAACATCAATCGATAGTCAAAATGTTTTCAAATAGGAGAATTTCTTAGATTAATTTTCTACCATTTGTTTTTTTAAATATATCAATTTTAGTATTAAAAATATTGTATAATAATGAAATTTCTTGTTTTTAAAATTAAAAATAGCACAAAGATGAATAAAAATTATATCTAATATGATGTCCAATTTATAAGATAGACACATCATAAAAATGAAATATCATTTTGAGCTATACCTCCCATATGGCTTAAAATTAAATTCAATTTAGAATTTAGAATTTATCAATAAAATCATATAAAATATCCATATAAAGTTCCTATTGTTTTATGACAGTGTCGGATGTATCAAATACTTTTCTTTAAAAAGCAGGTTATATACAAATAATAACCGATGAACGATAATAAATATTATATATAATCTGAAATTTAAAAATTTGATTGGTATAAATTAGATAAAATCCGGAAAATATTTCTGTGAAAAATTTATTATACTACTTTCATTAACAATCTTTGTAAAAGAGTTTTATTCATTCATAATTATTATTTGAAAATTTAAATCGAATAATATAAAAAATATTCCATTCAGAAACCTGATTCTATAATTGGGACTTTGCGTTCATGATTCATCGTATTATATAACGGTTGACGTCAATAGAAGATGTATAAGATAACATGTTACTGATTATCAAACATCATTGTTTCCTCTCTAAAAAACACCATCTATACTATTTCTGTTGTATTTGTTGCTCTGAAGCGTGGGAGGAAGTAAAAAGATAAACGAAATTTTATCAAAACAAAATTTAAAACTATACATGAGAGAAAATATTTAGAAGTGGTACGTCAACTACATTGTAAATTTTTTTTTGATGTGGAATTCAATCCATTGTAAGGTATAGACATCCACTTATTTAGGTTGTTTTAAATAGGTATTATAAATACAAAAAATGTATTTTAATTTAAAAATAACTCTATTAAAAAATATTTCATTTCTAAATGGGAAATTAATTCATACAAATATTAAATTATGATAAAATTCTTTTGTAATGCAGTTATTTATAAAAAATAGTTTTTTAGAAGTGGTACATTTTAAACAGGCTATTTAGAAAATTGTCAGTTTAAAAATTATTATAATAATAATAAATAATAATTATAATTTAAATATTGATATTTATGCTTTTCTTTTATATTGTTTTTAATAATCTAAATTTTATTTAAATTTATTATATCAACTAGGTTGGGTATTATAATATTTCTGCTGGTTGCCGACCATGTAGCTGCTCAATGGGTGCTGCTAAACCCAAATGTGACGTCATTTCCGGTCGATGTATATGCCGACGCGACACAACAGGGGTCAAGTGCTCCCAATGTGCTCCTGGATACTGGAACTGGACAGCAGAGAATGGTTGTCAAGGTATATACTTTAATGTAAACTTTTTGACTAAATTTAAAGATTTAATTAAAAATTAGTCAAATACTTAAATATGCTTTAATGAAATTTGTAATCAAAAATATATCAAAAAAATATTATATCACAAAATTCTGTGTTTCAACAATTTTCTGATTAAACTTTCTTTATCGTTTTATCTTTTGAAATATTTTTTGGATTACAAATAATTACATGTTCCAAATCTTGAATTATCTCGAACAATTGGACAGCTTGTCCTGGCTGTCAGCTAACCAACACCGCTATGTGCGACCAGAATACCGCGGCCTGTATTTGCAAGACTGGTGCGTACGGGAGATTGTGTGACAAATGTCATTCCGGCTGGACTGCAACAAAGGAAGGATGTCAGAGTAAGTACACTATAAGTGAAATAATTGAATGATGTCTGAGAGTGAATACTCATTATATAATACACATTTATTTATGTAGGAAATCTACATGATTGTTAATGCAAATAAATACTGAATATGCGAGGGTTTAACATAGACTATAACAAAACAGATGGTTATTATTTACATACTAAACCAATATATTTATCAAAATATTTACGACTATTAAGCCATAATGTATAATTAAAATATAATAAAATTTATTCATTTATTTAGTTTTAATATTACTTCAAGATTGAAACAGTAGAACAGTAAATTTATAAACATCTTGATAAATAGTGTAGATAATTTATTTAATTTGTTAATGTATTTTAATATATAACAAATCTTTTAAACACTATTGTGTTTAAAGTAAAAACATAGTAGTAAATTTCAAATTTTTTAAAACTTCCATAAACTGAAAATGAAACAATTTGTTTTGTTACTAATATTGAAGCTATTAGTTTTCTGTTAGAAAGAGTTACCTACAGAAAAAAGTGAATTCGGATCTAATCGGACGCCTAAAGTGATCGGAGTACGGTTAAGTTCTTTCTATAGTTAATATTAACTATTTGAAAGAAAACAAAAATAAAAAAATGGAGATCTAGTTTATGTCGAGTTTGTGCAGAGCCCATTCTATCAATAACAGTTTTCTAATTACAAAAATAAAAATAAAAACAAAAATTATAAATAACTTTATTGTGGTTTTGTTTTTTTTATAAATACACAATCATTTTTATATATACAGATATACAAATATAAACAAATTATTTTTTTTAATGTGCAACAAAATTATCGATACGATTCTTTTATTTATCGTGATTTTTTTATTTCTAGAATGTGCCCGTTGTTCAATGAAACTATTGGAACTCCTCCATGGAACTTTAATCAAAATTAATGAGTCACAAATACTGAGTGAGGCAATTCTTGGCCTAAAAAATAATGGTACAAGAGAACATTGGCTTGTGAAAAAAATCAAAAACAAAATTAATGATTTTCATGTAAGCTTTAAAAGTAATTCCTATTTGAAGCTCTTTCTAGATAATCAAATCATTTTCTAATTCAGGTACGAAAAAGCAAGTACGGTCTGATAAACGTTACCAATCAAATTACAAAAATTGAGGAAACATCGCAATGGGTAAATTTGGTCATGGACCTGTACACAGTAAGCAAAACTTTATTAATTCAAATGAACCCATATTTCATTGTAATCAATGTTACTGGCAGTTTCTAGAAGCTGAATAAATACATTCAATGTATTAATTAGTTTTATTATCCAACCATTTTTAATAGTACTTAATCAAAACCATTTCACTATTTTATTTTTTCTATGTTTTTGTATTATATTTAGTATTGTTAAATGTGTACATCAATGGTGATTAATTTACACTATCTTATTTTAAGGTCGTGGAGTCGTTTAATACCGCCCCGTCATGTTCCACATTAGTTAAGAAAATCAATATGAAAAAAACGAAGTTGTTGAATGAATCGATTCGAATGAAAAGCAGTATGTATTTTGGGTACAACCTTAAATGTGTCCTTTTTGCAATAAATTATTCAATAATTAAAATTGTCGATATTTCGATATGCATACCTATATTTTAAATATTTCTATAAAATTGATTTTATATTAACGAATAAGAACTCATTATTCAATTGTTATATCATAATTGCATTGGTGACAGAAGCCGTTATGAATTGGGACAAATTTCTTAGAAAATTAAACAAAATGAAGAGCAGCAAAATTAGTTTCCTCGAAATGATAACCGATGCAGATGAGTCTATTCTAAACATTAAAGTCCTCGGAAAAAAGCAGAGTTCAAAGATAGAGAACGTGAAAAACAATTCCCTGCTTTTCATGGAATGTGAGTAACTAGAATACTTTTTCAAACATTTTTTTAGTTTACAGAATTTGTTTATAGACTAAATTATTATTTTTGAATTATCTGAACTCATTCAAAGTAGGGGTACATATTTTTATTCTCTTAAAATGAATGAAAATTACAATTAATTTTCCATAATTTTGATTATTTTAAGCAATTTTACATTTGAACTTTTAAATATTTTTTACATAACATTTAATAATGTACTATACGTACTTTTCAGTACTAACTAATGCAACGTGGTTATGGAATAATCCCTTGGATTGGAGTCTTCTTAAATTCTCCAAGCCGTCAACCAAAATTTTCAATGACATTGTGAAGGAATTCAAATACATAAAAACCAGTTCAAAATTCATGCAATCCTCTGTTAATACAAGAAAACGATCGTCCACAATTCTTATGGTAAAATTTGAGTTGAAAAAATATACACAATCAAAATCTTTATCAATAAAAGCTATTTGTGGAAATAGCCCTCCTAGAAATAGTCACACAAAAATTAAAAGTATAGATATAGCTTATAATGATTTTAAATATCTTTAATACCATTTTTGTAAACTACGTATTAACGAAGATTGTACGTACATACATTCATCCAATATAATAAGTATTTAAATTTGATCTATGGCGCATAGTAAAGATTGTTCATTAGAATTATAGAGCATGTTGCTTTAATTTACTCCTTTGAATATCACTGCTTTGAAAAAAAAACATTAGAAGAATACTTATTTAATAATTATATACTTGAATATTAACTTAACAGAAATCACTAAAAATAAGGCTGAATTTGGATTAAATGTTAGTTTATATAACGGCTATACAAATGAAAATTGATAATTATTGTCCATTATTTTTATAATAATTATTTGTTCCGTTCATGTTTTTTGTTCACATATTTTATATACTTTTATGCTTAAGTCTTATATATACTATTTAATAGAACATTTATTTTCAAAATTTTCATTCAAGAATAATTTCTTCGTTTGAATGATGATACATCACAAATCTTATGTTTAAATAAACAAAAACAATTTAAAAATGCATAAAGAATTAGAAAACGAACATTTTATAAAAATATATTACCATAGTCAATGAATACCTAAATTGTGACATAATATGAAACATGAGTATTTATAGATTTATTTTTGACATTTTAGAAAACTATAAAGAATCTCAATTCAAGAGTTCTCCGTTTAAATCAAACAGAAGTATCAAAAATATATCAAGACGCGGTCAGAATATGGAACATTGGAAAATTGGGAATTAATGTAAGTCTTTAAAATATGTGCATACCCGTACAAAAAACTTACAGGATCCTAATGAAAAAAATTATGAGAACTTAAAAGGAATATGTTAAAGTTTCATTTTGGAAACTAAAAGCGATCTAAATGAACCCTATTATGAACTTGGAGAAAACATTCCTATTTATTCGTAAGTGATTTTATATAGAAAACGGTCCTACATGTGATTTTTTGTAAGAAGTTTTATAGGTTGATAAAGCATCTTATAGGATTGTTTGGTTCGGATAGACCCTTCAATCTATTACTGAAATAATATGTTTGTATAAGTCATCAAAAGCAGAGTCTAATTTTAAACTACTTCAAATATATTTTTATGGAAAGCTGCAACAAAATTGAGAGTCAATTGTTCACCTATTTTTTTGCAGAGACGAAAACATCAACGCCTTCGAAACGAATTAGTCCAGTCTGAAAATCAACTACGACGCCAATTCTTTTTTCAACGCGACAATCTAAACAAGTTTTTTATAGATTCCTACTTCTTACTTGAAGAAGGCAAAAAATTGAACAGTCAATATATTTCAACAAATAAGTATGACTTCTTTTTATTGTTAAATTAATTTAATGAAGCAGCCATGTCACATAATATATATATATATAATTTCCTACTACAAGTTTTAATTTTAAAAAACTAAAAAAATAAATATTTAAAAAAATTAAAAAACCTTTTTATTGTTATTTAAAAAAAAATTTGATGCAATTATAAAGTTTAATTTAAAATTTAATTGATATAAAATTATATAATCGAAAAAATCATACTTATAATAAAAAAATAAAAATACAATAAATTTTTAATTTCAGTTTTTTTATTTATTTTACGGCTGCCATTATAATCAAATACATTTATAACTAACTTTTTCAAAATCTCAAAATAAAAAGACAATATTTTGCCTAAAGTATATATAATATATTGGCAATATATAAGTTTAAAATATTTTTAAATGGAAAACCCAAAAACACAAGATATCAAAGCGTTCTTTGTCTCTGTTCACAACCGTTCCTTAGCCAACTATAATTCTTTCTGATAATACTTATACCTTCTTAACGCATAGCCAACAACTTATTTTTAAATTCGAAATATTATAAATATATAATTGCTGTGAAAATATAACTTAAATAACCATTGATAGTTATTGATAAATCTTTCCCTATTTTATTACGTAATATAAATAATCATTAAAGAAAGAATCATTAGATATGGTGACGTTGCAGTCTATGATATCCTACACAATTTAAAATTATATTGTTTAACTAATAAAATAAAAAAGGGTAAATTTGACCAAAAAGGATAATTTTGATTTATTTTTTTAAATTGTTAAATAATATTGTTAATATTATATTTCTAGGAAAAATGTATATAAATATTAAATTTGACTTTAAATATGAAATTTTTATTTGTTCTTGTATATTTGTTTGCTAATATTGAGAAAATACTTTAAAAGTACCTTAAAAATTCAATAGAAATTATATGTGACATAATCTTATGATTTATATTTTGTCAAGCTTTCTTCGCGCATACACAAAAAAAGTAAAAAACACAATTGAATACAGGACCGCAAAACGACTTCTGAAGTCCCAAAGAATCTGTCAGGCCTTCCTCAATAGTTCGGACACCCTTCTTGAACAATACGGAAATATTACAGAAAAAGTATGTATCATGTTTTAAAGTATTTTGTGTTCACATTATTTAAAATATAATTTTTAATTCCTAATGTATTATTAAATAAATTAATTTCGAAGACAAATATTTTGTGGTCACATTTCTTTCAGATAAATCAATTTTCAGCTCACAATTCTGTTCTGATGATTAAAAGAGAATTTACTAATATCCCAAAAATAATTAGATTAACATGGAATCTTCAAGGTAAGATACAAGCCAACAAAATATTAAGAAAATATTTTATTCTTTCTGATATTGTTAATAATATGTAAGAAAAGAAAGAACTACATTAAAACTTGAATTGTTATCTGGGAAATTTTGATTTCAAAAAAAATATTGTATTTTAAAAAAAATATAATTTAAACTATTATCAAAAGATTTGTAAAAGTATCAAAACTTTTTTAATATGTTTATTGCAAAAATTTCCAATATTTCAAAACATGGAATGTATAATATATAATATGGAATAAAACGATGTATAATATAATCTTTTTTCCATTTCAGAAATTCTTTATCCTCATAAAAAGCAGATGAAAATGTCCACTTCATTAATGAGTGATATAAAATCACAAACGAAGAGGTTTAAACAGCTGAATGACTCATTTAATTCGCTTCCTGAGTTAGGTAAGCCATTAAAAATACGAAAAACTTATTCAGTTTTTAATCGAGAAATGTTTTCTTCGCTTCATCAATAAAATATACTCTATTTATTTTTTTCAAAATAAACTTTAGATATTTTTTCAATTCAGTGTTTATAAATGTTGTGTTAATATTTATTGTTTATTTTTTATAACATTTAAAACAAATCAGATATTTTTTATGCAGTTTTGAGAAGATATTTGATAACTATATAATTAAATTAATAGAGGAATTCCTTTTTACAGATGAAAGACGAGCAAAGCGTCTATCAGATCAAATTGAACTTCATTGGAATGAATCAAACGCGATAAAATTATCTATGGCCAATGCTAGTAATCATTTTACTAATATATTAATACCTCAAAGTAAACAAGTCAATGTGAGCATGGCCGATATATATCGCGCATCTCAAGAAATTGAGGCCCATTGTGAGTATTGTAGTTCTTTTTTTGAAACTTTTTAATAGGAATCTAAATTAATTATCACCCCTATTCATATATATATATATATTTAAATATTTTACGTATGGTTGCAGTTTGTTATTTATTAAAACAAATATCTAATTTTTTTCAATAAATATTGAATAAGAAATAGTTTAATATATATTTGATCGGGCTTATACTTTATTTAAATTAATCAAATTCTACATTTGTTACAAACCATTTCTATTTATAGTGGTGAATGTTCGAAACTCATTTTCTCTCCTCAATAAATTAATTGGAAAAGGATCTTCAAGACATTTGTATAAATTTGAAGACTTATTCAACAGATCAAAAACGCTCAACCATAAAATGCAATCCGTTTTGAACCGAAGAGATTCAACAACTCATCTTTTAAAGAAGGTAATACCATTCTGTATAAACTTTTTGTGATGTTAGTTATGAACAGTTTTATAAAATAAATTTGAGACATATCTCCAAAATAGAATTAATAAATATTGAGAAAACCGTCTCCGAATATAATCTTACGAATAAATAAATAAAAGATTGTAATAAATCCAATAAACTTTTTCAATAATTGAATAAAAACTTTCAAAATTTAATAAGTTCATTCATTTAGAAAAATGTATAATTTGTTTTGTGTTAGGAGCATCTATAAATATTTTTATTTTTACAGATGGATATTGCAGCCCGATTTCTTGGGAACGCGTCGATGCAACTTCCGCCTCCGGATAATATGAATGATTCTCCAACCTTCAGCACGCTGTCCATCTCAGTTTTGATCAGTCAATCTTTTTTTAATAAAAGTGGTCCTCAACTATTGATTTATTTAGGAATGGCCAATTATCGTGGAGTAACGACCAGTGTAAGCTATAAATAAAACCTTGCAATTGCTTAACAAATTTTATTGCTAAATACTTTATCCGTGTTCTAGTCGGATGAGCAAAACTTTCTTTCGTTGGAACTTCACAATACGAGAATAGTATTCAAACAGAAGCTTTATTGGTCCCGCGCAAGTGTTTCATCAACAATTATCTTATCCCCCGAAACATGGTATTTAATTAAAGCCTGTCGATATGGTTCATCGATGAGTTTGGAGGTCACTCCACACGGACAATCCGATGCGGAGAAGTTGAAGACTGAAATCGACAACGTGGCTATGACGACAGAAAGAATTGAGGATGCTGTTGAAAGTGGTCATAGTATTGGATTGTGGTTTAAAGAAACGAAAAATTTAAAAGTCTTCTTAGGAGGAGTTGAAAAAGATTTCCAAGTAAGTTAATTAAGTATTCAATTTTCAAATATTATTTTTGTTAATTAAAAAATGCTAACATACATAGGGGAAAATACGTTTGATATCTGTTATCATAAACAATTTGATTTTGTTTACTTTATTATAACAAGTTTTCTTAAATTTACCACAAACTGTTTCAAAAAATTTCTATTTACTTATGATACTTTGTGTCATTAGGTTCTTAATTGTTGATGGAGCTCAAAAAGTACATTGTTAATATAGTTCGCATTTACTGATTTATATAACGAATCAGGCTAGCTCATTATTCATATATGATGGTGTTTACACGTAAAGTTTATATTTACATAACCTAAATCTATGAAAGAACACATTTTCAATGTTTGACAATATTTACTTTAAAGCTGAATATACTTGATTAGAATTTTTGAATTGTAAAACTTAAGTAGTTAATTTTTTTTTCTTTCTTTAAAGTTGAAGTTTATTTGACAAACGCTAGAATTCCTTATAAAATCGAAAGGTTTGGTAATTTAGATAGGAAAAGGGTGCGTGTGAAAAATTAACTTCGCATTAATTTACACAAAAAGTTGTTACTTTAATTATTTATAAGGATATCAAAACCTTAATAAGATAGGCAAATATTCTCAGAACAATTCCGCAAATTTTGTCTATCTAGCGAGTGTCGTAAGCAGCTGTCATATTTGGGTTTCAAGGATTCATTATTTTTAGCAATAGGTGTATGTAACCTAAACAAAAGTGTAGGCAACAAACTTATTTCCGAAAAGTCAGTTGTAATTCAAAATTCGAATGCTATTTTAATAATGCCAACTTCAGTAATAAAAGCTGCTTTATCAAAATCCACATTTCATGGAGTTTCACGTGTGGCAACTACCAAATATCCCATATTACGCATTTTTTGGTTAATGCTAATTTTAGGAGGTATTATCACATTTGGAATTCACATCAACGCCCTTAAAGTTAAGTTCTTAAGTGACAATATTGTCACCAGTTCAGACATGCGGGGGATGAAATTCGAATTCCCTAACGTGTATATTTGCCATGATATTCCATTGTCATTTTCTTACTACAACTACAAATCGATGAATAACGACACAGCCTTTCTAAAACTGTACAATACTTTACGGCAGTCAAAAGCACTTCAAACAAGTGTAGCGAAACATGCCAACACAAATTTTTCATTGTTCGAGACTTCACATTTCTTTGAAGAAACACAATCCTGGCTAAGCATGTACGAAATTTATGGACATAAGTTTTTTCAGACTATTTCACGCATTTTTATTCAAGATCGGGAAGTGGCTGTGGACGAGAATTATGTCCAAGTAGTTTTCAAACGTAGCGAAACCTACTGTTTTAGAATAATAGTTACATCAGAAGAAATGGGCCACACTTCAGAAGAGGTCTCTATCGTATTGTATTCAGATTTTAATGAAGGACAGAACAACACATTACTTCTCAACGAACTGGGCTTAGTTGATGTTTCCAATTTAGGCGTACGATTATATTTCACTGAGCCGGGTACAGTCCCATCATTCGAGAAACAGTTTGTATATGTGCGTCCGGGCTATTTTTATGATATCTCGCTAAAAATGGAAGTGTATCATTTGTATGAATCTCCTACTCGGCAATGCTACAAGAAACCGATGTATACTTTCGTTGATCAACTCCAACCGCAATTAACAAATTACTCTTTAGATGATCTTTTTCAAAGCTGTTATGACAAGGAGAGACAAACTCTACTCGTAAATATGTGCGGATGCTATAACCTCCATCTTACTTCGGGGTGTATCATTTCAGAAGTGTATAAGAACTACCCCGCTTGTTTTAATGTCTCCGATTATCTAAGAACAAATTCTAGTGACGACTACAATAAGTTACTGGATCGATATGAGTGCTTTAGTAAATTCTTAGCCTCCCCATACAAATCTATATCGGATAAGAAATGCAGAAAATTCAATTCTTGTAAAACACATGAATACATACCATTTTGGTCTTTTATGAAATGGCCTTCGGAAGAGTCCATTTCACAAACAGTTGAAGAATATATCAGACAACCTTATTATGATCGCCAGAAAAGAGGTCTTCTAACTCCTGGATGGGAAAGTATACTAAATATAACTGATCCTATAGTAATTAATGAAATGGTTCGTGGAACCTTTTCCGAAATAAAGATCCGATCTCAGGAATTCTTTAGTAATGTTTTGACAGAGGTGGAACAGTATCCTGTCATCAACTTCTGGTCCGACATTGGAGGAATTCTTGGCCTTTACTTGGGTGTGAGCATTTTGACGCTTATGGAATTTTTTGAGCTTTTTCATGATATTGTTGGAACCTTTTTGTTTGCCCGAAAGGAGAAGTTTCTAGGAAGACACCGTTCTAGTGTTAAAAAAAGTCCGACGGTTCTCTGCGAGGTTCCAGTTCATAACCAATCATCAATTTCTTTATGGATTTGAACTGTTTGCAGTGTTGAGCTAATTTTAACTTTACTGAGTTCATTTTCTGTTTATTCATATTTAATAATGTAAATTTCTATAAACTGTGTACCGTTAGAATGTACAATGATGTACTTTTAAAGTGTACAAAGACCTTACAATAATTTTTAAATTAAATTATTTAATTTAAGTAAAACTTTTGAAAACAACTTTGTGAATTTTTCCGCTTATATAGGTAATAAATAAGAGTTTCTGTTTTAGTAAACTATTTTTATTTATTTATTTGCATTACCATGTATGCATTTTGTATAGAATGTTTACATCGCAAGTTAGAAAAAAAAAATTTTACTTTCGTAAATTTTATTCCGGACGATTGTGTAGTTTTAAATTATTATTTATCAAAATTAAGATTCAACGTTTGATTCTTTTTTTGGTTAATTATAATATACAACAAAAAATTCATAACTGAAAGTTAATTTGTCCACACTTAATGCTTTTTTGCGATTTCTACCCATTGATATCGTAATTTACTTCACTTATAGATTGGAAAACTATGACAATGTTTTACATGTAAGATAGCGTCCGATTTTAAAACGGACGAATTAATAGCAATGAAGAATTCAATTTAATTAAATTGACTCAAATAAACAATTCTCCAAAATAAAAACTCTTTATATGGATAAAATTAAAAGAAATATTATAAAGAGATAAATTGACGAATTTAGTCTACTTCACAGCTCTATTTGTAAAATTAAGGCCAAAAAAGATTTCCTCATTTTGTCGTTTTGTCATTTTTGATTACAGACAAAATTTAATTAAGATTGAGGATCTAGAAAAATATTAAAACGCTTCAATGCCAAGTACCTACTATGCTTATTCGGATAAAAATAATTGGGGGGAGGGTGTGAGTTCTTCAATTCATCTTTAATATATGTAATAGTAAACAAATTTTATATTTTTGAATGATTTATTTTTTATTCTAGATTTATAACGAGGATGTAAATGACTACTTTATTGGAAGCATAAAGGATGTGTCCTTCAACGGGAAGGTCCTTGATTTTTGGAACTTTACCTCGAAGGATGATGGCGTTGAAATTTTTTCGGGTAGTCAGTAAGTAAAACTACATTTTATTCAACTTTAAAAGTGAATAATATGCCTTCTATATGTAAATCAAAACTAATAACTAATTTTAAAGTCAATTAACTAATAAGGAAATCCAGACCAGTAGGACTTTCCCCCATTTATTTAATTTATATAATTATATATATATGTTATTTCCTTTTAGAACTAATAATGAACAGCCGACAGATGAACCTATTAACGGTTTTTATATTTCTGGAAGTGGAGAAACTGTTTCGATACCCTTTACAAGTCTTCATTTGTCAAGTGATCAAACAATTCATGTTGATATTAGCTTTCGATCGATAAATGATGATGCGCAGATATTTTATATTGGAAGAAATGTTAATTCAGAATTCGGGTTACGTAAGTATATTAGTATGTCGGCGTATATTACTAAGTTGTATTTATTTAAAATTGAATAATGGATTAAAGTAATTTAAAATAAATTATATAATATAATTTTTTACTTATTTTGTCTTTGGTAATAGATAATTTTTAGTCTTAAAATTAAAATCAATAAATAATTAGTATCTTAAGTAAAATTGATTCGTACCAAATTATTATTTTTTTGCTTTAAAGACTACTAAATGTTTTAACATTTATTTCACTTTTTGAAAATTAAAATTATTTTATTTTTGAAAATTTTATTGTAGGTTCACAAGAAGAATTCCATATATTTTTGTTTCATCGAAGAATATGTATTGCATACAAACATGCAATAAAAAATATACTTTTAAAAAATTGTACTTCTGAAGAAATTTCAGCTGATTTTAACAAACTATTCATAATATGGATGGACAACGAAGTTCAGATCAACTACAACGAAGAATTTGTTGGTAAGATACTCGTTGTAAAACTTTACAATAAACTGATAAGAAAACCTTAATTTTGTACTTTTGATGTTTAACTATAATTAAAAAATCTTATTAATTATGTTTTGAAAACTATCATTTTAAAATATTTTGAAGAATAAGATTTTTATTATTCAAAATATTAATGATATTTATATATTCATTCTACTCATCAATATTTTATGTTCGCAGTTCTGCCCATTTTTAACATGCTGGATCGATTTTCAATTCTGTTCACAAGCTCCTTCTACTTTGGACGTTCTTCTTGGTTAGTTAAAGTTTTAGCATCTTGATTAGATGTAATATAAATGATTAATTCATAAAACACGAAATTTTGATGTTTTTCGTAAAAATTATTACGATGGCTATAAATGACATTTTCAAATACGTTTTTATAAATTAAAATAATACCAATATTTTGCTAATAAATAAAATAAATTTCAATAATAGTTCAGTTTATTTTTGACAGTTTCTTTATATTTTAAAATTATATTTGTTAATTATCAATCACGTTCAAATTTGTACTTACAGGCCTACTGCCAGTCATTTCGAAGGTATAATAAGGGATCTTAGAATCGATGGAAGAGACATTCCCATGAGAGACGCACAAATCTATCCTGATATAAAGAGTCCTGCCAACGTTCTCTTTGGGGTGGACCAACTGGTATATGGGAGATCCTAACTTTAGAACCTTTTTTGTTTTTACTAAAATGGTCCTCGTTAGCCATTATAATTTGTGTCTTTTATAACATACTTCGCAAATTTATATAATACAGGCACGTCGAAACATTCTAACCTATGGATACTTCATTTTTGTGTTCTTGAAATCGCTGCGGTCCCTTTTTTAATCAGTAGGTAAACCTTGAGATAAAAACAGCTCCTCTGAATTTCGTGATGCAAACACCCTATTTGTGCATTAGCTTTCATACAAACTATAACTAGGTACTGTCATTCAGATCTTTGTAATGAAGCCAAAAATACATTTTGAACCGATCCTTTTGAAACGATTGCTTCTTGTTCAAGAAATTTATAGTTATTAGGTAAGTTGATGTAAATCATGCGAAGGAACTTTTGCGGTACTGGTAGGGTATCTAGTAGTGATGTATAACTGGATTGAAGGGCACAACTGGATAAAGTACATGAAGATGATGATTATGGGGCGTCGTTCGTTACAGATGGGATATTGAGAGTACATGTTGTTGCAATTGGTGATTATTGGGACCTTGAGAATACAGGTTGTTGCAATTTATTAATTATTTCTAAAAAGTGACCTTTCGTTTTCTCGGCCCCTTCTTAAATGTAGCAGCCCCATCTTAACCGGGTGGTCCTCTGAAGTCTTCAATTAACAAGCAAAAACGCTCTACAGAGTCCTTAGATACTGTAACTATAGAGTTACAAGATTTGAAAGCTCAAAGAGTCCTACTGGTTTAAAAAAACCAATAAAAAGAACTAACTGCTCATGATTCGAATAATCTGATTGTATAGATTGTACAGTCAAAAATCTAATTATTTTAGTACATTTTATTTAGGTAATTTGAACCTTTATAATAGTTAAATCTATATTCCGTTTGATACCTTTATTAATCTTCTATATATAATAATGTATTAAATAATAATTTTTATAATATACCAATAAAATTATCGGAGGGCTTAAATTTACTGGAGCTCCTCTGAAAATTAATGAGAGGATGAAGACCCCAGCCCCCCCCCCCCCCCGGGTTCCAACGTTCCTGTAATACTATCTTAATTACTGAAAACGATCACGATTTAATATCATCTTCTCTCATTCCCAACTTCACTGTAAATTCTTGGGCTTGAACAAGTAATAATTTTAGTTACTAATTTTAAAATAAACATGAGAATGTATTTCTTGAATAAGTTAGAATAATATTGTGGTGTGTGCTCTGACTAATACCGAAAATTCAAAAATAATCACATTTGTGAATAACTTTTGCATATCTAAACAGCAACAGTAAACAATAAGCAGTTTTTCTTTTTACCATTTACAGTGGATACATACAGTCAAATTTTCTCCGTACAAATCAAGCCAGTCGTCGCATCTTCGGATCAATAATGTAACATTTGATCCTAATCTAGAAATCAGTTTTGCATTTCGAACTGAGAAGAATCCGATGGATTTCTACCCTCTTAGACTACTTAGTTTCAACGTTCAGGTATGGTTATGAAGCTCGGAAATGCATTGGTACAACATAATTTGAAATAAATAAATTAAAATATTTATAATTTTCCTATTTAAAAAAAATATTCAGTTAATTTTGCTAAGTTTTAATTTATTAATTAATTTACTTTTAAATAATGCAAAAATAAATTCTTTTTCAGTTATATAATATTGAAATGTATATTGAAATATTGTTATTTATAAATTATTAACTACTTATTATTTAATCAACTGTTTTCAAAATTTGAATTGGTGTACTTTTATGTTATATATTTTTCAATTAGAAAAATTGATTTCATTAAATTTTATTACTTCATTTACATTTATTCTTTACAATATTTGGTGTAGATAACCATATAAACATGCTCCCGTATAGTAAAATAGGGCTAACATGATTAGAACGTATTAAAATCTTACTTATATTGCCACAGTCGATTCGATACATTGTAAAGACATATTCATTTTATAAAAATACGTAAGCTGTACAAATTATTAAAACAAATTGTTACTTTAATTAATATACAGATAAGACAATTGTTTATTTATTCCAGCTTGTAGACAATGAAAGAGAGTACTTAGTAGTGGATCTTTACACTGATCGTTTGGTTGTGTCCCATGGGTCTACCAAAGCTGATCTTCCTTTTTATCAATCTGTAGATAGTTGGCATTATCTCGTGGTAAAATCTGTTGGTTCCCGGTGAGTAAAACATATTCTACAGAGAATCGGGATATAGTAACTTCGGATTTGTAATGTTAGCGACGAATTGCGAATTGGAACGAACACCGAATATGCACTACTTCATTATATTTTTAAAATATAAAACATATTTCTTATTCATCATGAAATGTTACTATATATCAAATCTATACTGACCATGTTTTATTTTTGTCTTGTATTAATTTTAAAATGTTCAGATCTATTTAATCATAGAAATAATGCTGTCAATGTATTATTTAAATTAACAATTTTAGATTTAAGAAAAACAAATTTAAGTAATCAAAATAAATAATCAATATTTATTTAAACAACTTTGCGATTGGTTAACATAATTGGATCTTATTATGCAATGTGTGGGTGTACGTGATTTTACAAAATATAATGAAAGTATAAAAATACTTCAAAGGTTAGATCATAATTGATTTATTATTATTGATTTCTGCGCAGCCTTGAGGTTTATCTTGATCGTGATCGTAAATTTGTCCGTGGAGTTGTGAGACGACGTCGTTATGGTACTTTATTCGTCGGCGGAGTTCCTCAAGATCTCTACACCTTCAATGGATGCATTCGAGACTTTGTTCTCAATGGAGAGTAAGTTCGGATATATTTTTTGACAGCTTTGTGACTTTTAAACTACTTGAAACTTATTATATTTTATCTTCTCCAGACCAATCAACTTCCTGACCATACCGCCTCACAATCGTATCAACATCCAGTGGAATAAATGTCCCAATCCCAACAGACGATGGCTCAAGTTTTCCGAGTTCGACAAATCTTTATCCCAACCTGCTGGAATATCACCCCAAGGAAAGGTTTCTTTCAGTTCGTCTTGCGAATTACCACAGAACTCCACACAAGATGACACAGCATCGTCCCTCAAGGCGTTTAGTTATCGTTCTCACAAAAATAGTTACTCTGAGCTCCCTTTCTCTGACTTAAGTTTAAAAAAAAAGTTTCGTTTCTTTTCTGAGTAAGTATGATAATTTCTACATCCTTAAATATTTTCTTAACTTTCAGATATCGAATATTGTAATGTAGTCTTGATTGATTTCGTTAATTAGTAACGTAGTGCAACTATTTGTTAATATTAAGTATTAAATTGATTGAGATTGTTTGTTTGATAAATTCTTCTTTAATCTTTAATTCTTTATTTTATTATGGGATTTAAACGCGATGGGTTTATTTGTCGAAAAATTAATATTAAATATATTTAGTTCGAAAATTTTTTTAAGATCAACCTCAAAAAATCATTTAAATAAGTTTCAAATTAGTCTAACAAATTTTTCTATGATAATTCTTTCACTTCTGATCCCCAATTATAATAATCTACATAATCTTATTCGAACAGATTCCTCTATGAACTCCAGTTCAGAAGCTCTGCTCCGTCTGGTATCCTCTTCTTCTACACGGGAGAAGTCTCGTCAAGACTTCTACAGCCCTCCATGATAGCTCTCTATCTGGAAAAGGGTCAAATACATTTTGCTTTTAAATCACGCAGCTATGAGCTATTCCGAACAAACGCCACATTCAATGATTTCCGATGGCATGTGGTGCGTTTTTTTATAGCAAAACCATTATAGGGTGTTTATATAATTTACAAGTTTCTATATATTTCACTTATACTTGTTTAGCAAAACTTTAAAATTAAAGTGGATGAAAATCAAGCAGATAGGTACTGCTTAACCGAATGTTTCATTTAATCACGTATAGAAATAATTAAAAAATCAAACGTATAAGTTATTTAAATAAAAGCGTGTTTTCAAATTGGTTTTATTTTTATAATATTTAAAAATCATCGCTAATAAATACAATTCTTTATTTTTAAGATCCTTTTCGGTAAAACAAAGTTGAGTGAGCCTGTGATAAAGATCGACGGCTCCAATTACTCGTTGAAGCTGGGAACTTTGGAACGACTGATGGGCGATGGACCCAATATTCATTTAGTTGGTGGAGGGCGTGTGTTCATTGGAGGATTTCCGAACAGTGTCGAACTCTATCGATCTCAATTAAGACCAATCACAGAGGTTCGCTGCTTTAAGGATTGTATCGTATTTTAAGTTAACTTCGTACGTTAGATTTAATATAACATACACATAGCTTGTTTTAAAAAAATGTATTTTGAATACACCAAAATTAATATTATATGTGTAACCAAAACTATATCAATATAAAATAATAATTATAATATTTCGCAAGTTATCAATATTTTGTGCTAATTTGACATATGATTTTTTGACTAAACTAGATCCCACCATGGTTTTCTGGATGCATTGCTAAAATTATTCGTGTTCATCAAAGCTCCACTGACGTCATCAATGTACCTAGTATAACACACCATCGAGTATCCTTATGTTTAGGTAACCTCGAAAATGGCGCTTATTTCTCAACCAATCCCGTTTATCTTATTTCCGGTGTGTATAAAATTTGTACAGATTCGTCTTTTATTTAATAAATTTAACTGACATTTTGATTTAGTTCATGCTTTTAATTTTATTAATCAAATTTATTTTAGACGAACCTCTCAATTTAAAAGAGAAGATCACAATCGAATTAGATTTAAAACCTCGCACAGAGGTGGGCACCGTCTTCAGCATTCACAGTGTTAACAGAACTGTTTTGGTCTCATTAAACATTGCTAATGGAAGTGTGAGTATAAATTAATAAATTAAAACATTTAATAAATTTGTTTTGGAATAAAATGTTTACAGATGTTAGGTCCTATATTATTATATTCATATTTTTTAATTAGAAGTAGTAAATAAAAATTATTTAAAATATCAAATGAATTAATTTAAGTCGTTTTTTTCATGGTTTGATTAGAATTCTTTTGTCAAAAAAGAGAACAAATATTATCGTATCTTGTTAATGAGTGATCTGCTTTCTAAAACATTATTTGAAATAATGTTTTAATGGGTTATAAAATTTTTCCTTACAAAGTTTATTTGATACTCATGTAAGAAAGAATTAATAGCAACTTTCATAAATGTTATCAGTGTACATGCTATCTTATATTACAGGTGGAGTTAATTTATTTAAATAAAAAATCACAACCGTTGATTGAGCTACGTGTGATTCTAACTAATTCATTGTGTGATGGTCTGTGGCACAGAATAAAAGGTGAAAGAATAATGTATTGATTTATTTAAAAATTAATTCAGGATTAAAAGCCAACTTTTCAAAAGGGTCAACGAATATTTAGAGGAATTGTATTATTCTTCCATTTTTATTTATTTATTATATTAATTATCCTATAAAGATTAAGAATTATAAAAGAATTAAATTCAGACCATTTTCATCTTCCATATAATAACTTTACGGATTTTGAAATTAAAGGAAATTATTGCTCGCAAATACAATTTTTTTTGAACTGATATTAGTTTATTTCGTTAATTTTATATAATTTTATAATTCGTCATCTTTATCATAATATTATGATGGATCGTTTTTTGATGAAGCAACGCTCCGATAAAATCACTATGAAATTAAATTGTAATACATATAAATATATTGTGTATATTATTTAATTAGTTGAAGATAACGAGTAAAAACTATTTTAAAACAAAGTACACAAATAAATATATTGCTAAAAAAAATATTAAATGTAAATCTACAGTGTTTGCATAATATTAACTTAGGTTTCCAAGTGGACACTTCTAAAGAATTTAGAATTCCTGATATAAATAATGATTTTAAAAATATAAAAACATGTAATACAGTGAAAACATGTAATAGTTAATTGATAATAAATAGTAATTATACAATACATTTTTTATATCAATTTAAAAAGATAAACGATAACTTGAAAGAAAAGTTATAGCTTTTCAAATTCTTGAGAACAGTTAAAATTGAGATTCATTTTTAAATTTAGTGCAGTTCGTTTTAATACAATTTTGTCAATAATAACTTCGTCTTCACGAAAAAGTAATTCTAAAACAGATGTTCATTAGTAAGTTCTATTTAACTATTCATGCAATAGTATATTCACGTTGATAATTCATTACTTCATAACCACAATAAAGATATTCATTATCCCTTTAAAAAAAATATTATTTTCTAATTATATTAAGTAAAATATTGTAGATCAATATTAATGAACATAAGTAAATAATATTTTTTTTAAATATTTTATATAAAAAAGACAACAGTATAAATTATCATTCTATAACGTTACCAGCCAGAGACACAGACGTGTATATAGAGTAAAACTATAAAACACCAATTGAGAGCAGTGATGGTATTGTAATTGATGATCAAATCATGAAGCATTCTGATATATCACATCTCTAAAGTTAATGTCTCTTCGTGTCGATGTCCTTCGATATCCATCAGTTCATCTTGATTTTATCCCAGGTGTCGTTTGACTGCAGCTATAAAGCAAGAGTGAGCCTGCTTCACCGGATTCAAAAATGGACGGTATGAAGGCAGCACATTGAATATTCATTTTCAAATAAGGTCGTGCACCATCATATATTATGTGAACTTATTCGTTTTCAGGAAAATCATTAGCTATTTAGTCTATTATGTCATTCACAAATTGCTGAAATGTCTGTTTAGTCAGTGTTTAATCGATAATGAATAAGGCCAATATTTTGGTTAAGTATAAGTATAAGTGCCCTTGGTTATCTGCAATCTGTCGACATTTTGACCTTCCCCTATAATTAATAGCACGCCCTCTTGTACGTTGAGTGTATATTATGTTATAGCCACCTTCTTCAATAAATACGATATTGTCCTGCTGTCCCAGATTAGTAAACGATGCTTCATTTTCGCGTCTTTCGAAACTTCTGGGTGTATAATTGCGTTCAAACGGGACATTCGCTTCTTTTGCAGCCGTCTTCATAATTATTAATAAACCATCTAACCATCATATATAGACGGAGAGTCTGGAAGTTATCTACAGATGTGTTCGTTAATGCATTTCAAAGAAGAAAATGGCAACCACCACTATAGAGAGACATATCAGCAATTTGTGAATGGGTTGATAGACGAAATAGCTGTTGTATTCCCTGAAAACGAACAATTCCACAAAATATATGATGGTTCACGACCTCTTTTGAGAATGAACATTCATCAGGAAGGGATGCAAGGTTGAAGGAATCTCCATATGCTGCCTCCACACAGTCCATTTTTGAATCTGGTTCACTCTTGTTTGAATTAAAAGCTGCAGTTCAGAACGACAACTGGGATAAAATCAATGGATATCGAAGAACATCGACACGATGAGGCATTAACTTTAGAAGAATGACATACTATCATTACTCTAAATGTCACAATTGGTGTTCTCGAGTTCATATGCCTGCGTATCTGGCTTTTAAAGTCATTGAAAGATAATTTATACTGTTGACTTTTTTGTATAAAAGTATACAGTTATATACTGATGTTCATTCATATTAGTCAACAACATTGTACTTAATATTATTAGAAAAAAATACTATTTTTAAGTGATAATGAAGTTAATTAATTATTAACGTGAATTTACTATTGAATTAATAGTTAAATAAAACTTACTAATGAAAATTTGTTTAATAGAATTACTTTTTCGTGAAGACGAAGTTATTATTTACAAAATTGTATTAAAACGAACTGCACTAAATTTAAAAATGAATTTAAATTTAAACAGTTTTCAAGTATGTGGAAAGCTAAATTTTAAAAAGAACAGATGTCAATATTTAACTGCCAACTTTTACAATTCTCTTTTCAGTGGAACACACTTTTGAAGGATTTATAATGATTATGGTTGATAATCAAGAAGACAAGTTTTTTGCTGGAAAATCTCCCGATAAAATCGATTATGAAAAAAATGTCATTAGTTTAGGTGGATATCAAAGTAAGATCATATTTTTATTATAACAATTATTGAATAAATTAATCTAATTATTAAAATAAACTTAAAATAAATTATCATTAACTATATACACATCCAAATACCGATTAATTTTAAACTATGTACGTATTTATTTATGGAAAATTTATAAATTTTTATATTTTCGAAAGATATTAAAGGTCTTTGTTCTGTAATCTTTGTTGATTATCAATCTCCACCGTTTATTTTATGTAGATGGAAATGAGAATTATATCGGATGTATTCGCAACTTTCGCATAAATGATAGAAAACCTATTCTAAATAAATGGACGAAGCAGGGACCTGGAACTGTGAATTTTGAGTCCTGTTATGCAACATAAAATCAACTCTAATAGTAATATAATATTGTATTTTGTATTTATATGTAATTTACTGTACTATGTAGTAATAACAATAATTGTTATTATTTGTATTCTATTAATGACATTAATCCTTAAGATAATTTATATAAATAAGTAGTTTTTGTTAAAGACATCATAAAAATATAATTCCGTTATTCAGAAAACCAGTTTGTTTCATTTTGTGTAAAACAATTTTAAATAAAAAAATTAATGTTCACTTCGATTAAAATGAAATGATACATTATACATGATATTTAATGTATTTCAACATATATTGTGTATTTTCACGGAACATATATTTAAGAAAATTTAATTAAAGTAATTTTTATATTGTATATTATAATGTAACACTTTTAAATATACAGACTTATAATTTATATATTTTTGTAATATCTAAACTGATACATTTTATTTAAATCAATCTTATAATTCACAAATATCTAATATTTTCTCTAGGGTGCTTAAATGTTTGGTAATATGGGTCTCCGAAATATTATTTTATACATTTAATATCATCAATGATAAAAATTTCCACTAAATTAATTTTACAAAAAATGTGACTTTTTCATTACAAATATTTAATGTTATCGTCCGTATACAAATGGATATTAAAAATATTTATTATATTTAAAATGTTATAATTGTATATCTATTAAATTAATTATTAATTAATTAAAATTAAAATTAAAAATTAATGAATTAAATTATATATATTAAAAGTCTATCGGTTTGTTCTTAAATAAAGATTTTCTACGGCAGACCAAAAAATCGACATGTTTTTGTCTTATTTTCAGACAAATAACGACTTTAACAGGTCAAAACTGTTTGTGTGTCTAATATTCTAAATAGGGAGTTTTCTTCGTAGGGCAGGACGTAGGTTTCCTGACGATGGTTACATTTAGTATGTTTGCAAAATTTTATGCCCTTTGACAACATAGTTGTTTACAAAAACATTAAAGAAACAAATATAAAACAATGATTTATTAAAATTATTTTTTTGTAATTTATTCCTGAAATACAATCCTTTTCTACGAGTTAAGGATTACATAATTTTTAATAATTCAATAATATAGGATATCATAATTGTGATCAGCGTGAGCGTGCGAAACAAAATATAGTGTCTTATTATCTTTCAAATCAGATTATCTTACCATCTCTACCAAAATATGTTACCAGTTATACAATTTTCTTTGTATTTCCATCGTATATGTGTCGACAAAAAAAAATTCATAGATATGAATAATATCATAAAAAATTTAATATAATTAGCAAAAATTGGGGGGAGTGTATCAAGCTTTGGTGCTGACACCGTTGACTTACCAGCCTTTTTTGACCAGTTTTTAATTCTTGCACTTGACATCGTACTAGCATCTTCCACACTATAACACGATGCAATGAACTTTGTTGATTCCTTTACAACCTCATCCATATCTGCTGTTATGTCCCCTACTGAGTTCAATGGGTATTTCTTTGATTGAAGGGATTTGATTGCTTTGGTCTTACCTATGCCTTGATAGCATGGAACAGTATCGCATCCAGATATCGCATGAACAGCTGTAAGGTCAGACACGATGTCTGAGTGAGCATCTACGGTTGCATTTATGTCAATAATTGTAGTGCCCTGTATTGGAGACTCCATTGTAATAGGAACCTGAATACTGTTTTTCTGGAAATGATACAGCGCGAGGATAAACACATCTGTGTCATCGGCTATGATCGTAACCCCATGATTAGATTCATTTGCGACATGAACCATTTGTTGCACAATGATGATGTCCGCTTCTTCATGGCTTGTGCGCATGTCGTCACGTCGTATTTTGACACTGTCTGTGATTTCTACAAGTGATTCATCTTCTCCTGTTACCATTAGTTTACGTAGGTAACGACACGTTCGATGACAAATCGTCACAGATAAGGGCTATAAGCTGTTTTTTGTTCTCTGCAACTGTGAGAACCTCACTCCATGAAGGAATTTCCAAATTCGGCAAAAATTTGTGTATCCGCATCCGAACATTTCCTCCGCGATTGAATATGTTTGCACTCTTTGTGTGGAATATCGAATACATAATATTCACCGACTCCCAATCGGTCCTCGCCAAACTAGCCCAGGGTCCACACCAAGTGACTGATCCACTGATCGTGCCAATCATTACTATCTCTCTAAGCTCTCCAGAAGAAGCATACACACCCAATTACAATGGATCCCGGCCTACTCTGGCATTCCGGGCAACGAAGCGGTAGACGCCATGGCAAAAGACGGCACTCTGCAAGACCAAAACGACATCCCGATAGACTTCCAAACAGCAAAAGCAACCATCTCGAGGCAAGCATATAAGCCATGGCACAACCAGCAATCAGCCCGACCAACCACAGGCCGTTCAGCAGACTGGTACTGGAGAATCAGTGGTGGAAAGGAACTCAGCAAGGAAGACCGCAAACAACTTAGCAGACGCGATTATACCACCATCACACCACTAAGAACAGGGAAATCCACCTTCACGGGGCTAACTATTGGAAAAATCAAGGGTGATGGAACCACTCAATATCCAACATGCGAGGTGGACGAATCAGCAGAACCCTTGCTCCTCGAATGTCCTTAGTGAATTACGGCTCGCTCCAAACACCTGGGCAGCCCCAATCCTCCTCCAGAAACCCTCCAAGACAACCCGATTAGTATAATAGAAATCCTGAGAAAAATTGTTGATTTTTTAACTATTAAAAAAATGAAGTACTTGAATGTCGAGAATGTCGATTTAAAGAAAAGCCAAATTTTAAACATCACAATACCAGTGCCAAAAGATGCATATCATGCCGCTACGTATTCCTAAAAAGAAATAAGCTAATATAAAGGTCTAGATTTTCCTTGAGAGAAAAGCCGCTTTTACTTCCATACTTTCAATGTAAAAAGGGTGAGTGATAACCAACCAGTGCCAAAAGGTGCGCATAATTTGTCTACGGTATTATAGAGTAGAAATTAGGTCTATCAGAGGCTTAGTTTTTCTGGGGAGACAAACCCGTGATTTTGGAGACAAATATACTACGAAAATTTTTTGAATTTTTCCGGATTTTCCGTTTTTTTATTTTAAAAATCTATAACTCCAACTGTATTAATTTTTAATTTTTAGGTTGTGTAAGCTACTCATACAACTGTTAAAATCTTACATAGGTTGGTTAGTTTTCTTTTTAATTTGAAATTGTAAATGAAAAAAATTAAAATGAAAACTTTTACTTTTTTTGTGTTTATTACCAAAGGTTTGGTTTGGTTTGAAGGCAAAGGTTTATATAATGATATTTAGGAATATTTTTTCAATCAAAGCTTAATTAAGTCTATGACTATCCAAATGAGTAAAGAAATTAAAAATCGAAAGATTAATTTTTTTAATTTTTTTCTATATCTAATAATTAAAAGAAAACTATGATATTTAAAAATCTTCATATAATTTTTTGTCATAAAAATTGTCAGAGAATTTTGAAATATTGTTTAAAATCGATTCACTTGGTCACATTCAAAAAATTGAAAAATCGATTTTTACTATTTTAAAAAATATTTTCGATTTCCTATAGTAAAGTGAATTATATTTATTTTTAATCGAATTTAAATCGAAATCGTCTATAATTCCGTTTTGACCCTTATAACCTCCGGCAAACACAATAATGGTTGGGGGTTGGGGGATGCACTAGGGGACAAATCCTATACCTATCTTACACCTATCCTATAGGATAAAGTTCACACGATCCTAAAGAATAATAATTTACTAAATAAATCAAATTAGAATAAAAAATTAAATTTAAATACGAAAAATATTATTAAATCGATCCAGTAATATATTCTATTGCTTTATTTATATTTGTCCAAAAATATATAAATAAATAATACCAGTAAGATAATCGGAGGATTCATAGGATACCCATATGATACATCTTTTACATCATACCGAAATCTTTTTTGTAGGACTTTCGTAAGACCTATAGGACATCTTTTCAATCCTATGGATATCATATAGGACATCTTTCATATCTTTCAACGATCTTTCAAAAGTCCTATATATCTGCGTAGGATCGATTGCATCGGTAGGATAACTGTAGAATCGGTAGGAAATCTGTAGAATGATTTTCTGGTGTGTGATTAGAGAAGGTTTTTTTTTTTTTTTAAATCAGATTGAATTTCAGATTGTTACCTCATTCTGCCATCCGATTTCGTTAATTGTTTAACCATATTAATTAATTACACGCGCTTTTGTCTAAACGAGTTTGTTTAAAAAAATTCAATTATATTACACCAGCGAAAAGTCTCTCAAAGAACACAAACAGATTTGCAATAATTTTCATAAATTGATAATTATTTTAAATTTTGAAAATTGCAGCGTGTTTACAGAGGGAAGTGTTGTTAAGTGTGTAACGTAACGATTTAGAGGTGTAGGATAGGCAGTCTAAAAACTGTAAACATTTCATTTCGTAATTGAAGAATATAAGAATACATAATACTTATCAGCGCTGTTGAAAAAATATTTAGGCAGAAGAATTGTTTAAAATAACCGGATTAATGTTTTATACAAAATTTCAAAATTTATTTATTTTTTAATGATGTTTTAATAATGATATTTAAATGAAATTTGTAGTGAAAGAAGCTGTGTTATCTCAGGATGACAGTGAGACTTAGGAAATGATACCTGACTTTATTAGATAACTTTCAGAAATTTTGTGGATAATCTATTTTAGCCTTATCGATTTCTAACCTAATAAGCTTACATCAAGTTCAAATATATAAATGATAAAAATATAAAAATTGTATACTAATAAATAATATATTAAAAATTTTCATCTATAATCTACAATTAATTAATAAAGTCATTTAAAAAAATAACATATAAGAAGCTTCTATGATAGCTTGTATATCAATTTTTAATTAAATTTAATAGTTAGTCCTGATTGGTTAATTATTTTTGGGTCATTTATAATAGCAACTAATATAATGTGACACATTCAATTAGCCTCCTATGCTGATTTATATATAATATAAATGCCATTTGACCTAGTATATATACTTGAATACAATTCATTTTTTGCATGTTTATCAGTTATATGAGATTAAATGTTTACTGTATTCCATATAGGATATTATACAAAATTACTATAAATAGCTATTTAATATACTTTTATATAATTATTAAATGTTTGCTACTTGTTGAAATTTATATTCTCATTTTCTGCTAAATACTATAGACAATTTTATTAACAAATATTATATTTCTAGCAAAGGATCTTATAAAATATATATAAGTGTATACAAATATTTTATGTATATATGATGCATAAATGGTGCTGTATAGGTAATAATCTGGCTTTGAACCTATAATCCCAAAAACTATAACACAAAGGGAAATTAATCTAAGTTCTTGTTATTTGATTTGTTGAAATTGGATCCTATATAATTCTATTGTCATGCTTTGACATTTAGTTCCAAAGTAATGCAGTTATTGATAATACAATTTGAGAGATACAGTCACATATTATCTGTCAAAAACAAATTGATAATATTAGATTCAATCCCTGCACAGGACATTTAAGCTACATTAAGATCATTGGTGAAAATCTTTAGCCCACATAGAAAAATGACTTGAAGCCTATTATCCATCCCAGGAAAAACCTTATTCCATTTTGGGGTTTTATTTAATCTATATAATGGAATGGTTAGACAAGAGAGATGATAAAGACTAAAGTGATTCCATTGAATCCTGATCACTTGAATCTAATGAAGACATAGGTATATAAGTATACAAATAAGTAGTATGCATATAAGATATATGCAATACTATATGAAATTATACAATAAGGAATACTTATACAATAATAAAACACTAAAATACTAAATAGTATACCTATATAACAATACATATATATATAAAATAGTATTGATAATATAGTAGATATAAATATAGCATAAAATTGTAATATATAATATAGTCCTGCTATAATAAACCTCAATATAATGTAAACCCCTTTATAACAAAATATTTATATCATCCCTGCATAAATTATATCTAAATAGTTTGAAATAACCCCATTGTAATGATGAACCTTGCTATAACAAAAAAAACACTTTTACAAATAAAATTATGTTACTAAAGTCTCATAAAACCTCAGTATAACAATGTACATATTCATTTCTATAAAAAAATAATTAAAATATAATCAACTTTTCTGTGTAAAATTATATTATTCAGAAAGTATAGGAGAGAGAGTTAATCTGTAATCTTTCTCAATTATACACTATGTGTTGCAGTTCTTATGTCTATCTCACAGGTAAAATACAATGCAATAAAAATACTCTTGAGTAAATTTTAAATATTTTTATATTACTTTATTGTATTGTTAGGGATGAAACAACCCAGAATTGTTTTCATAAGGCTGGGTTTATTAAAGAAGGCATTGATGATATTACAACAGATAATGATGATCCTACTAACAATGCAATAATTCAGGAGATGAGATCAATATGGGATGTAATTCAATTGCTAACAATTATGGTTATATAATTCAAGGTTCCCTCTCTGACTTTATTGCTGTTGATGAGGAGCTGGTGACTAAAGTAGCAATTTCTGAGATAATTTCATTACTGAAAATGAACCTCCTGTTGGTGTTGATGAAAATGAAGATGAAAAAGAATTATCAGAGAGTGTCACCAGAGCAGTTGCACATCAATCTCTCATTAATCTACAGCAATACTTTATTCAACAAGGACTCCAACAAGATGATCTTCTTCATCAATTGGAGTCAACTCTGATTTGTCAAAAGATCAAATCTAAGCAGTCCAAAATAAATGATTTATTCAAAATTCAACATTGGCCCTTGCTTCATACAGATCTTCAAAGCAACAATCCAAGGTCTCCCATAGAGCCTAAAAAACTATATTTTGTGTTAAAAATCTTAAAAAAATAAAAATTTCTTATAAAATAGGTTTTTATCAACTTAAAAAAATATTTCTTATAAGTCCAGGATATTATTTCCTTACCATGTAATATCAGAAATTTTAGATTACCTATATAATCAGTTCTTCCACTGAACCTAAAAATCAAAATTTTTATATTTTACCAAATTTTTCATGATTTAGGGAAGGGGTGGAGGGAGGGAAATGGTTAACAATATAATTTGATTTGAAAAAGTCAGAATTGCCATGGTATAGTAAAATTAGAGACTGCAAGTATTAAATGGCCCAGCCTGGCCTAAACACAGCCTGGCCTAAACACAGCCTGGTTAGTGGGTAATAAATGATCCAGGGCCATGTATTTTTAGGAATAAATGGCCTACTTACTGTTTATCGAAGTAAATATTAAATGGCCCAAACATTAATTTCAAAATAATTATTCAAATAAAATATACTAATTAATATCAAACTTCTTGTGTTTATTCTTTTTGATGATTTTTTTAATATATATTATATTTATTCTCTGTGTAAAATACTAGCATTATATATCTAACTTATATATATATATATACATTAATATATTATATTTATTACCTTGCATCCATAAAACTTTTTGTAATTTTTCTTTTTTTTACTTGTATAATATATATATATATGTTTAATTAATTGGCATAATTAATAACAATACAAGTTACTACAGTCACTTTGGAACAATATTTACAAATTAAAATTATAGTGGAAAATAATAGCATTGATAGCTTATATATATAATATTTAATATCTTGTGAGTGTAACACTTTTTATAATATTATATTTTTACTTGTGGATAAGATATATCTAATGGGCCTAATTAAAAGCACTACAAATTACTCCTATGACTGGAGCAATATTATGAAATTATAGTTATTCTCCATGTAAAATACTAGTGTTATATATATACATTAGTGAAATGTATTTATTACCTTGCACTTTTTATATTTCCACTTAACTACATTGTTCACAAAAATCATAATTTCATTATTATTAACATTAATAATATTACCCATCTAAAAAATCATCAAAAACAATAAACACTAGTAGTTCAATATTGATTTGTATATTTTAAAATTATTAACAATTTATAATCCACCATACATAGCCAGCCTGCATTCCATATCTTTTGATTAAAGATATTTAATAAAGACATTAGATTTAATGAAATGACCATTTGCTTTTCTAATTGAAAACAGTTTAAAAATATATATGATATTTGTATAATTCAATTTTAGTTTATAATTTTAACATATTTAAAGGGCAAACTATTTTAAAGATTACTACAATTCACTAGTAAATGGTTTCACTTGTTTTAATGGCACCACAATATTTGCAACATAAAAAAAGCTAACAAACTATAAAAGATATGACAAGATATGAAAGACTATCATTGTATGAGATCATTATATATGTATATATATAAATTATATCTCATAAATCTTGGGTATCTAATTATCTTACAATTGAAATACTTTTAATGTATATTTTAAATTTGTATTTATTGAGATATTCATGATTGTTTTTATATATGGAAAATGAAAATGTTTAATATTATATAGATTATAATAGAAATATTACTTTTAAAAAATCCATATTCTATACATCAAAATTGTGATTATAATTGATATCACATGCATGTAACAACCCATGATTATAATCTATTACATTTATCAAACAAGTAGACAAATATTTATTAAATGCAATATAGGTAAAATAATTATTTTTAGATCAATTTAATTATGGCATGACCCCCAGTTAAACAAATTTTTCAGTTAGTAACTAATGAAATGTAAACAAATATTGTAACTATACCTTTTTTTATAAAATGTATTTTAATTTTTTATTCATGAATTTATTTAGTTATGCATGTTTAGTATTAGCTTAGAAGTAAAAATAAGTGTTATGTGTTCTTTATAAATCAATGATTAATTGTTCTCTATTTCAAGCTGACAACAAAACATGTCGGAAGAGGAGGAAAATGATGAATTTGAAATGAACAATGCTTTCCCAGGACTGTCAATGGATGAAGTAGATAATAATTTATAAAAAATGTTGTCTTAAAATAAATATTAGGATTTCTTTTATTCAAATAAAACATTTTTGATCCTTTTTATTAATGAATAAATTGCGATTATTTATCGTTAATTTATTAGGTTTCATTTCATAATTTTTGTTAAAGTTATTTTTAATTTATTACTCTTTTATTTACTTTATGTTATATAGTAACTACTTTAATTTTCCCCTTTTTCAGGTAATGAAAGCAAAGGCGGCAAATCCAGGTATGTTTGTGAGTGCTTGGGAGGAGGACGAAGAAAATCTCAACATTTGGTCAGCTGAAGAAATAAAAGGTATCCTATTATACAGTTGTCACGTATACCACCCATAAATTAAATTCGTTAACCTTATTATTAAAATATATTTACATCAAAAGATTCACTTCATCAAGATTACGGTTTATGGTGGCGGTTTTACTATTCTTTTTTAGCCGTAACCTCGAATTTGTCACTTTTATTGATTAAATATTTAACAATATTCATGATTTCCCTGACACCATGTCAAAACTTTGGTATATTATTATAGTAGTGGTTTCCAAAATTTTTATTTATGTAACATGCTCTCCTATACGCTTGTTCTTTAATAATTCTATATATATATAACAATCATTACATATCAATATTATGAGATACACATTATAAAAATTTTAATTTACAAATAAAAAAATACGTTGTATTCCTTTTGCATTTTAAATTTCAATTATGTAAAATTTATTAATTTAAATATGTATGAAAATTTCTACGTTATGCAGAAGATCCCGCCAAGCAAATCATCACCTCTGCTGAAACCAACAACCTTGAAATGGTAACCACCCTACTTGACATGTCACCTGGTTTAATTGGGTCACGTGATGCGGACGGTTACACTTCGCTGCATCGTGCTACTTACGAGGGCCACTTGGAGATGATGAAACTTTTGATTGGTCGAGGGGCTGATGTCAATGCACTGACGTCAGACGGCTGGACACCGCTCCATAGCGCTGCCCTGTGGAATCAGGCAGAGGCGGTAGATTTATTAATACAAAATGGGGCGAATGTTAATGCAGGTATTATTATTTGTATTGTAGTGTTTTTTTTATAGAAACGCTAAATAATCATATAACAATTGTTTTTTGGTTTTATCAACGAATAATTTATTATTTAAAATTTTGATAAATTTGTACATTTTATATTTGGTTTTGAATTTAATTCTTTCTAGTAAGAGTTTTAAATGAATCTTAGTATTTAATAATTTTAAGAGAATGTAGATCGTTTATTATCTAACTTATTTTTTATGTTCTTAATTTTCGAATATTGTAAATCGATTTTTATATAATTTATTCAGGTGATAATTGTCGTATTAGTGGCGTAATTATTGGCGTATTAGTATTATTCGTTTGTGTAAGATATAATCGTGAGGCAGTTTACTTTCTGTGTTAGTTTCATGTTATTTGAATATTTGAATAAAATTAAATTACTTAAATTCGTAACCTAATTTTAAATTGCCTTCTTATAGTCAACTCAGCTATTGATTCACCACATTGAGACATTGTCTTGTATTAACGACAACTATTGATCAAATTTCATTGTGTCACAAATTCATATTCAAATTCATTTCAGGCAGCAACAGTGGGCAGACTCCTTTGCACTTATCCTGCTCCAACAACGAAGGCCCTGAGACCCTCACTATACTATTGGCGCACCCAAATATCGATATCACACTTGTCAACTCCACTGGGGAAACCGCAGAGACCTTTGCCATTCGTCACACTCGTTGGGCTCATCTCTTCTATCCACTCACTGAGCCCGCTTCTAAACTCAAACCAGACGACACAAATTAGTTTTTTTTACGTTTGTGGAATCTTTTCCGTGTGGACACAATTGTGTGGATTTGTATGCTGACTTGTAAATTTGTTTATTATGTAAATAAATATAAGTATTCAACAACTTAAATGTTGTATTTTACTTACAGTACTCTTATTTTACCCGTAAACAGTATATTGTTTCACATTCTCGTTTTGTTTGCGATACATACATAATGTTTAATAATGCTGCCTATATTTAGTTTAATTATTTCATATATTATGTACTATCATTTATTTGTTACGCTATTTATTTGTAAACAATTTTATAAAGACATAGTTTTAAACTTTTGCTTTCTCATTGTTGCTTGTTCTAATTGTTAGGAATATGATATGCATTATAAACGGGAACAAAAAATTAATTAAAAAACCAATAATAATACTATTAAGATTCAAAATTAACTTACGCATTCCTATACATTGATATCGTTTATATACTATTAATTTATACTCGTTTTTTAATATTTTTAATCGTTTATATTACGGACATAATTTAATTAAGGTTGCCGATCTAGATAAACTTTATTACTATATCATTATTCTCATACATATATAATATACACGTTATTAATTAAGAAGTCAACGAATTATTTCATTTATTATTATTTTAAATTATCAACGTATAAAATGAGTTACTCTCTATGATTCCCAATTTTTTTAGAAACTACAGTATCAATATGTCTTTGAACCTTTTTATGAACAGTTTTAAAACCGTTGTTGCTAAACTTATTTGATGCCCCTAACAACGTTTTTTTTAATAAAAAAGTCATATTTCTGATCTTAAGCACATTTCCAATGTATACATGAAAATTTGTCAAAATCGGTTAGAGTTTAGGAGTCATTATTGGTGATGAAGAATTTTGAATAATATATTGGTCGTAACGTAAACATTTTTTTTTTAATATAAATATATTTACAATAATAAATGTATATGGCTAAAAATATTTAATAGCAGCCACCATACTTTCCTGACTACAATCTAATTAAAGCTATTCGCGGTCGCAATAATTTGCCTGTAAATATGAACTCTAATAGAACAGATGCATTTATATTCTTCACAAACCAACGAATGGCAAAGGTTCTAGAAAAGATGACACCCCAGAGTTATTGTGGAACGAAACTGAAATTATTTAAATCATAGAACTTATTTCATGTCTATACACAAGTATTTGTTTGCAATATGCACGACTGCATTCATTAAAATGTTTTTATTTAAACCTCAAAATGTAAGCACATGAAAAAGTTCACTAATTAGCGAGGTACAGTTCATATGTACAGAATAATCCACAACAAGTTCAGTGGCTTTCTAGTCTGGTATGCAGCTGGTATGTTAGTGCATCAATATAGGACTGCAGGTTTCACTGACCATTCTCCAACTGGAGTCGCAGATTCTCAAGACGATTATAAAGAACGTAAATACCTTCTAGTATTCGATTTAACTTGTAACACTATTGATTTTACATTTAGGGAAGATTTGCCTGTAATTGGCTCTAGACCGATGAAATTGGCCTTTCTGGTAAATGGGTTCCGTTAAGTGGGCTTCCGTTCAGTAGGTTTCCGGTAAGTGGGTTTCCGTTAAGTGGGTTTCGTTAAGTGGGTTTCCGGTAAGTGGGTTTCGTTAAGTGGGTTTCCGGTAAGTGGGTTGCCACCCATTCATTTATCGCAATTGATAGTATTAATAGTTTTTATTTTTACTAAAAAATTTCCACTTTTTTGATGTTCTGTTCAAAATTTATGATATTATGAATTATGTCATATAATATGTAAACGTATTTTACTAATTAACATATACATTTTTGATGATGTTTGCAAAATTAATAATAATTATTTGAAAGATATCGTTATATATTAGTATATATTAGATAATTTTTTATTTTTACATAGATTTTAAAATTAACATTAAAATACATAGACATTTAATTACACGACCTATAGGTAATTAAATAATATATTTATTATGTACCAAATTCATCTAAAACGTTAGTTTCTGCATTATTATTCAAGTCCGTCATGCGATACTACTATAATAAGTAACATATAGTATATACACTTCAGTTTGATTTTAATAAAATGATAGAAATATAAATTGGAAGTAGACCCCTTAAGACTAAAACAATTCATGTTAATGTAATTGTAAAATATGTGTATGTTGTTAAGTTGTTATAAATATTGTTTTTGTGAATTATCTATAACCAAATAATATTAACGTACGTTTTTTATTCTTCCTAATTTTAAGTAATTTCTTTTGCAACTATATTCGCAAGGCTCCCAAGTTCTGTGAACCTTTTTACCTGGTAAGATATTAGGTAGGTACTCCTCCAAATGCAGACAGGGTGATATCAAATTAATAATTAGAGCAAGTAAGTAGGACACTATTAAGGTTAATGAAATATGATTAAACTTAGTTTATCCGGTAATATGACTGATTTTAAAACATTTTAATGCCTCTTAATAATGAAAATTTATGGTAACTATCTAATGCGATATTCATCGTACGCAATTGTATGTTAAAATATTAAAATTACATTTAAATATTAATATCGGTTTTCGAAGGAAATTTTAATTTGGTATTTTCACTAATTTGAAATAAATATATTTTTTAACTTTAAAATCTGGATTTAATTACCAAATTCGTTAACAATTTTTGAAACAAAAAAGTTTCAAAAAATTATCAAAGGGAATGAAATCATTCTATTAATAAGATCCCTCTGAATGGAATATAGTTTAAAATATTATTTTAATTAATTAATTGCTATATGTATATAAAATTTGGTTAACTGACTAATTATTTAAAAATAATTTATTCTCTATTTTTAAAAGTACTATATATATATAGGGTGTATCAAAAACAAGTATCATTTTGAAATTCCAAAATAGACAAAGTGTACATATTAAGGGCTTTTCCTAACACAAATATTGTCAATATATACCAAGTAAAACGACGACGACAATTGATTCAAGGAAATCTAGTAATCATCACGACAATGCCCGGCCCCATAATTCTCCTTGACACTCTCTCTCCTATTTCTTCTGTTTTATGTGTCCGATTTATTTGACCACTACACTATTATAATCCCTATCTTTCTGTTTTTATCATCATACCTTTCATACCTTTCAGTGCTGTATTTAATTATTTAGTCATGAGTAAATATTGCGTATGGAGAATTTGATTTTACTATTAAAACTTTATTAATTTTCTGTAATGAGACTAAAATATTATATAGAAAATTCAAATTTCAAAACGAAATTTTAAATTTTAATAATTCAACTTTAAACCTTTACAAAATTCAAAATTGAAAAAATTAAAAAATATCCTAAATTAAAAAATTTAAAATAATTTTTTTCTTCTAATTTTCCAAATTTATTCAATTATAAATATTTTAGATATTTTTTGAAAGTATTGAAATATATATATATATTGTACGTATTTTTACAATATTAAACTAGTTGACAATGAGACACAACAAACTTCTAATATAATCTATTATTCTAATATGCGTACATATTCTTTAAATTTTAATTTATGACGTCGCCTAGAATAGGAGTAGCCTGTGGATGTGGAAATATACCCTAAACCATTTAAACGAATGTCTGTAGAGTACCATTTCAGCTATTGATCAGTAAACTCATAGAGCCTTGTCAATTACTCTTGTTCCATATTAGTTGGCGAGATGTTTGTACAAAACGGCTATGACGGATTGCATAACGAGAATTACAAATGTTTAAATTTTTAATAACAATACATATGTGCAGTATAATATATTTTTTATTATCATTTTTATACATATATTTACAAGTCATTTAAAAAATTCACATTAATCATATCAGGGCCCAGGAGCCACGTATACATTTTCTATAGTTTAAAATACTTTTAATATTTTGTAAAATATTTGAAATATTTTGCGCAGTCATTTAAAATATGTGTTATCGCCCAAGAGCTATGCCCAACTTTCCAATAGTTTAAAATTAAGACAATATTAGAGCAAAAATTTGTATCAATCACAATTGTTGCTCAGGAACCATGTCCAAATTTATCTTAGTATAAACTACTTTCAATATTTATTTTTTTCTTATTTGTTTTTAGACTATGAGCTTTCCTATTGAAGATCATTCAGCTGAACTAACATTCGTGCTAGAGTCGTTGGGGATTCCCGATCCCCCGCGATCTGCGATAACTCCTACTTCTAGACCGAATTAGAGTTCAGCTGTCTGCGCCCAGGAAGTAGCCACACTTATCTCTTCACTGTCCCCAATCCAGGAAAACTTTTCATGGATTTCACCGTTGAAGAATTTAACGGCTGGATCCAAGCTTCTCATATAAAGGAGCCTATGGACCTCAGAATGTGTCTAACTTCAACAGTCTAGTCCAACTCTACAGAGGATCCTTTAGATCTTAGAGTGCATCATTCATCCTCAACTGCTGCCACAACTGACTTATCACAACAATCTCCACCGTCAGTTGTCGCAGCCTCCCTGACCAAGAATGGTTGGATTACATAGAGTTGGTTGGATTACTATGGACTCGCTACTATCTGCACGGTCAGTTCAGGCTTCATCTCCAGCACCTATCCCAACTACGCCAATCATCCAACACGTTACCTACTTTGACATATCGCGGCGATCTACACCGTCAGTAGTAGCAGCCTCTACCAGCTACGATCAGGAATGGTTTGACTTTATGGAGTTAATCAGAGGCTGCTGGATATTGGAACTTTGAGCTCGCGACTATTTGCACCGTCAGTTCAAGCTTCATATCAATGTGGACAATGTTCAGAAATATTCAGAGATTACTCTGATATACACACTCACCGTCAGACCTGTTTCGCAGAACCTCAACCTCTAATGGAACAATATTAGAATGAAATTGTACACCGTTTCCAAAAAACCTCAGCTATGGAAGGTGCCGTGCGTTACATATCAGATTCGAGCCGGTTGACACCCCTATCCAGCCTCTCGAGCTTCTCTCATCTATCCGAGAGGATATCAGTCGTATGGTAAAAACTCTACTCAGCGGGTGCACATAGTGCAAGGTTCAGCCCGTTCTTGCCCTAAGGATCTTCCAGATCGATCTCAACACGGGGATATTCTTCGCTCTGAGGAGCGAATCTTTTCATTTTCAGCCATGATTGTGTCTAGTGAAACGTTATTTGATGATGGGATTGCTGGACTCTTAAGAATTGTAGAAGATTTTACCATAGAAAACCTCATCGTCGCGGTCGTGGAGCTGTAGAACTTCCACCAAGGCTCAAGACGAAGAAGGCCGTCTTCAATATCAACAACAGAAACTATGAAAACTGCTTCATGTATGCAGTACTTTCAGTGCTACATTATGCAGATATCGAGTGCCATCGCGTACGCGCCAGTTCCTATTCTCAGCGGCTTGATGAGCTCAAGTTTACCGGCCTGACTTTCCCCCATCACTGCTGCCGATATCCCACGTTTTGAGAAATGTTTGAGAGATCCAGGCATTTTTATCAATCTTATGGAGAGGATCGATCCAGAACCTCGCATTGTGACAGTCACTCCGAAGAAAGAAGCAAAGTCCCATTATGTACACTTTATATAATATTAAATGTTTGTCTATTTTAGAATTTCAAAACGGCAAATTTTTTGAAACACCCTATAATACCTATTGAGTAGGTCGCGCGCACACATAATCCTATAAATAAAATAATGTACATATTCAACCAAAAAGTGAAATATTATTATTAGCAAAAATAGCAAAAGTGTATTAGTTATAAATTTAAAAAATGTTAGCTTTTTAATGTTACCAAAAATTATGTTAGCTTTTAAAAAAAATAATATCTGGAAATATCTGGAAATATCTGGAAATTACTTTTATTAGGTATCAATTTATCTAGCTGTTGTTTGGATAATGTTGTAACATAATATTTTCGTAAGAGCTAACACAATTTATGCTATATAATTTCTTTTGTAGCATGAGCTAACACACTTTTTGCCATTTTGGCTAATATTAAACTTATTATTATCAACAATATATTTCATATAGACAATTGTTTTACATCAGAAACGAAAACACAATAGACTAACTGCTATATTGAAATGTATGTAGCATACAGAAAAGTGAAGAACAATTAATCAATTACAAGAATTTAAAAATATTATATATGTAAGTCGGTTTCACTTTTAAATGAACGCTCTGCAGTATATCACAATCATAGACATTACATTAAAATTACAACTATTAAAACCATAGAAATATAGATATACAATTTCTATGATCACAATAATGTTGCGCTTATAATATATTATATTTTCTATATATTATCAAGGTATAATGATTCATTCAATTGTTAAAGGAATAGATCAATTAAACAAATAACTAATTTTTGATTATCAATCTGATTAAAATATAAATTACAAGCTATTGAATTTCCAAATTGAAATTTAAATAATAATTTAGTAATTTTTTTATTGATTGAAATTCTTTAAGAATCATCTGTTTGACTTTTTATATCAATAAAATATATCACGAAAATCTATGTGCAGCGTAGTTAGAAAATGAGGGTTAATTTTTATGAAAAGCAAATATTAAACTGATTCTATATGGCGGATATAAAAGCCATTTTAGCAAAAGCAAAGGAAACATTTACTTCAAAATGGAACGATATACCAAAAAACACCGCCTCAATGGAGGACTTCGAAAGAATAAGAACTTTAGGCAAAGGCGCATTTGGACTTGTTTTATTAGTCAAACATAAAAAGACTGGCGACCACCATGCTCTAAAAATATTAACAAAAGCAGATATTGTGAAAAGTCGTCAAGTGGACAATGCTATTAATGAAAAAAACATATTGGCTTCATTAGATTCAGCCTTTATTATTCAACTTATTCACAGTTTTAAAGATAACAGCTATTTGTACATGGTTTTAGAATTCATAATAGGAGGCGAAATGTTCACGCTATTGCGAAATATGCGACGATTTCCGGATAACCTTGTTAAATTTTATGGTGGTCAGGTTGTTCTGGCCTTCGAATACATGCATAATCTATCCATCGCTTACCGTGATCTGAAACCAGAAAATATTCTTATCAATCATGATGGTTACTTAAAGGTTGCTGATTTAGGTTTTGCCAAGCATTTTGCAAAAGAAAAGTCTCGAACTTGGACTGTCTGTGGAACTCCGGATTATATGGCACCAGAAATAATCACAAATAAAGGCTACCATTGGGCTGTGGATTGGTGGGCATTTGGAGTTCTTCTGTACGAAATGACCGCCGGATTTCCACCGTTTATGCACCAGGATCAGATGAAAACGTTTGAACTTATTATTTCAGGAAAAATAAAATTCACTTCTAATTTTAACGCGGAGCTAAAAGATCTCATTAAAAATCTTATTCAAGTGGAACTCAGTCGACGCTATGGTAACTTGAAAAATGGCGTTGAGGATATTAGAATTCACAAGTATTTTTCAGATATAGATTGGATGTCATTGCTTAATAAAGGGATAAAGCCAGTTTATAAACCTAAGACTAAGGGTCCTGGGGACACCTCTTGTTTCGAGAAATGGGAAGAAGAAATTCTTAAAGTAAATGATAAAGACAAATATGCACAAGAATTCGATAGTTATTGACAAATACCTGGAAATTGGAACAATCTTTTTTGCCTATACATGCTATTAATATAATTATGATTTTGTTCAAAATTATTGAATGCATTTATTTTACTTCCAAAACAACAATTGTTCATTAAAAAAGTTCAGAGTTGTTTTTTGGCTTATGCAATATCTTTGCCAGAACAATATAAACATTTTTTATGTAAAATTATTTGAGTAATTATTTAATCAAATAAAATGAACAACGGTAAAATAATAATTCAACATTTCTAAGACTAACAAATATTTTCAAATTTACTTTTCACGTATTCGCAATTATAGTTTCAAATGATTGATTCATTATTCATAAATTAAGAAAACTGTCATTTATTTTGTTATGAAGATAAGTGAATAACAATTTCGAATTGATTGCCTTATTTTATAGAAGTATACATACGCCATACATAATGCATTTATATATATATTAATATAACAAAAGTTGTCCTCATCTATATATATTATTTTTCGAACGAAAACAAACAAATGTAACATTCAATTAAAAAATCTACTTTTATATTTTAATCGTTAAAATGCCCAAGAATCATGAATACCTATATATACGTTTTTTCAGATAATAATTTGTCAATCGAGGGTCTGAAATATATTTAAAAAAATTATATAACTCATGGTGAAGGCTAAAAATATAACCTTAAATCTCTATACCTATTTTTTATTTTACTTTTATATTCCATATATATATTCAATATATAATCCATATTATTGATAATCCCACTTAAATCATTTAAAAGAAATGTTTTATACATGTTCATTTCCATTTTCATTTTAATTCACCTAAAGTTCGCAATTATAAAGTGTATAAAATTTTTTTAATTAAAACATGGTTAAGTTAGTATATTCATAAACTTATTAATATTTTAAAAATGTTGATTTCTTAGGAATTGTGCAACAATTTTCTGCCAAAACAACCTCATTCCTGCTTTGATTACGCTATTAGCCCATTATTGGCATCTCTTTAAAATGGCCGAAATATGCGAAACCACTAATGGACATCACAAGACGTGAATGGATAGATACAAACAGATGTTTCTTGAGTTAATCGCACATATCCTGGTGTGCGTCTATATATCTACATTTATGTAGATCCCAGAGCTTTAATAAATGCACCTATAGAGTTTCTCCCAACTTTCTTTAAAATCTTCCGAAGAGGAGGAAGTTTTTCGGACTTTGATGATTTTTAAAAGCTTCCCCAGCACCCGGAAATAGATATATAATTTGGAATTTTCGACAAATTGTCGCGCAACCCGGGAGGTGTGAAAGCAATTAATGATTGATGGTTGTAGCCATGAATGTCATTAAATCCAGTTGTTGGCCAAGATGTATCTGGAATAGATATACATTTGAACATAAATAAAAAACAAATTGTTTTAGAAATCATAAAGGTAGGTATATAACTTTTTACATCTGCTAAAACACTAGACCAAGGAGGATACATATATATGTATGCTTGAATTATCTGATTTCTGATTGAAAAATTCACAAAATAAACAGTAAAAAATTTGAAATGTATAAATACATTACATTTTTCGACTTGTGTAAATATATAATAACATTTATTCCATTAATAATAATACCTTCCAAATTTTGTTTTGCACATTTTATGAATTTTTATAAGAATGCAGATATTTCAAGCAAAAGCTATATATATATATATATATTCTCATATAAATTGTAGGTATAATTTGGACTGAGAACAGACCAAAGAATATAGAGCGAGCGACAAGAACCCTCACTTTAAAAAATAGTTGGCAAAAAAATGTACCCCCTTCTAACTATGACAAGTCATAGTTTGTAGTTTTCTATGGAAAGTATAGAAGCTTATATTAATAATAAATGCATTTATAACTCCCATGAATTTTTAATTGATTATTAATATAGATATATAGATTAAAACAGATTCTAGTTTTTTGGCGTTTATTTTAGCATAGATTTAGCCGGGTTCTTGTCACTCGCTCTATAATTTTTGGAACAGACTGACATCCAAACCTCTGTGTTCAATAACATATACGCGCTATAACTTACACTATAGGTAAATAAAACTAAAATTCTAAGTTCATTTTGTAGCGCAGCCTCGACTTAATCAGGAAGCCAAATTTAATGCCCCTAAGTAATACAGACTTTGAAATATAAAATTTTAAAATTCGAATATTTTCGACATTATTCTTTTTCCTATATTCTTATTCTTCTAATTCTTATACATCATCACGGATAACAACCCCTAAACTTTAACGAATTTTGTTAAAATTTTCAACATAGGTGCATTAGAAATGTGATAAAGATGAGGATATTTATATTTTTTAATGAAAAAAAAACTTGTTATAGAGACTCAATTTGGCATAGCAACTACGGTTTTAGAGCTATCATATAAACATTATATGATAGAAAATTTTGAAAATTGTGACTTTTATTATTTAGAATGCCTTCTAATGAATGGATATGTCAATTTTCATCATCAAAATAAAACGTTAGATATAAAGGTTCAAAGGCCTATTACTAAAGTAGTTTCCTGGAAAGATCAGCATTTTTTCAACCATAGCAATTTCATTGGTAATCATAGACAGTCATTTGTACAGTTGATAATTAAAATCTATTTAATAAATCAGACAAATAATTAGTTGACTTGTTAATCAATATTTAATCAACAAGGGATGAAGTATATATAGGTCATAGACATAATATATTTGTTCTAATAATTAAAAATAATGATGAAATAATTTTTACAATAAATATTTAAAAATATACATAATCAAGAGATATTATATATACATGTTGTAGTTATAGACGAGTAATGTCTATAATATAGGTAATAGGTATGGTCCCAGGAGTTAATTAAATTATGTACGTAACATAAATAGTACATGTGAGACTATGTAAGACATTTTTTTCCAACTTTCTTTTGTGAAAAAATTGATGTTATTAACTTATCTAGTCAATTTCGAGGTACTGAATCAACAAAGTTAGGTGCCGAGTTTTTCACGAATTGTTCAATAAAAAATATGTATAAGCAATTATAGTTACCATAATTCTGAATGTTTTTTTATATAATATAAAGATATTCTTCGTGAAACTTAATTATCTTTATATTTTGATATACAAACATTTTGAACTACAGCTTTGACATCATAATTTAAAATGGCGACCAAACTATTGTTTTTCATATAACCATAGACAAATTCTTAGCCAGCGCAGCGTGTTAGCCAAAAAACTTCAATTTGATTAGTTTATTTGAAATTATAGTAGTATTCCTTCAATTTGATTGATCAACTCAAAGTTTTTTATACTGTTTTTTGCCTAACATGCATATTATTCATAAACCAAACATATTTTGGATATCAATATGCCTTTGAAAAAGTTGTATTTACTCTTCTTGAAGGTAATTCAAAAGGAATCAGACCAATCGATCCAATATTAAATCCTATCAAATAAAACCAATGATCAAATCTACACAAAAGCAGTACAATTTGAACAATTCCAAAATTGACTTTACAGTTGTGGATTCAACTAACTTTTCGAATACCATTGACATATATATTTTTCAAATTCTACTTTCGAAAAGATTTTTTTATTGTTTTCTTTATATATATGATTTAACCTTTTATCGATTGGTCCGATTCCTTTTGAATTTCCTTCAAGAAGGGTAAATACAACTTTTCAAAGGCATATTGATATCCAAAATATGTTTGGTTTATGAATTATATGTAAAACACCAATTTGGACTCCATTTTGAATTATAATGTCATAGCTGTAGTTCAATATGTTTGTATATCAAAATATATAGATAATTAAGTTTTACGATATCATTGTATTATATTGAAAAACATTCAGAATTACGGTAACTATAATTGGTTATACATATTTTTATTGAAAAATTTATGGAAAAATTAGCGGGCAAAAACTAAAATTAAAACAAAAATATGAATATGCAGTTGAAAAACATGATACCTAACTTTTGTGAATTCAGCACCTCGAAATTGTCTATATAAGTTAATAAAATCAATTTTTGATCAAAAATCGAGTTGGATAACATACCGATAACAAATTGAGAAAACCGTACTAAAACGATTAAAAATAAAAATTATTAAGATATTAATGCGTTAGTTAATTTTGAGTCTTTATATAGCTTCAGTTTTTTATTATCTTATATGTACATGACATTTGGCTTACTGAATAAGTAATTCAACGCAGCGCTACAAAATGCTCTAAGAATTATTTCAAAATTATATGGTGTGTTTTAAATGTGACTGTAACCAAACTGACTATATAGTTGGGTGGAATCCTATAATACCTATTAAGTATGTCGAGTGCACTCATAATCCTAGGTTGATCATACGAACGACATACAAATAAAATAAAATTCATATTCAACAAAAAGTGTGATATTATTATTACCTAAAATAGCAAAAGTGTGTTAGCTTATATATCACATTAAAAGATATGATATAACATAAATTGTGTTAGCTCTTACGAAAATAATATCTGATTTGAGCTATAATTACGTGTTATGGAAATTACATAAATTATAATAATTGATTTGTAACAACCATGATATACTATCTATGTTTAATTGTATGTATATTATAGACAATATCTATGCGGTAATAAAATATTTAATATTGATTTAATACATATAGCCAAAAATTGACAAAAATGGATTAGCTCAGATTTTTAAATGAATAAAATAAAAGAAATGAATGTAAGCTCAATTTCCTTTTAAAATGATTTGAGTTTAAGACCTAACAGAGGTTCAAGAAAAGAAAAACTACGTTAACATTTTACAAACTGGATATACACATGTTTTAGTTTTAATGTTTTTGTTATTACAATAGAATTATTCGTTAATATTTTGAGCACAGCTACAGGTAGTATAAATAATGTCCACTATATAGGTATGTGGTAATATTACAAAATGGAAAATACTGCGTATGTATTGCGTGATTAAAATGATTGTCCAATGAATAGTTTATATTTCAAAATGTATGAAAAATCTATTTTTAAGTTTCAATATTTTAATTCGTACAATATATATAGATATAGGTATTTGTTATTATTTTAATACAGCCAGTAAAATGTCCACTATATGATGAATATCCGAAATAGCACATAGAATTAGCACTTAATATAGGAATAAACTTTCGGTATAAATAGAATAATTTAAATATCGAGACCAATTACTGTATTTTCTAATTATTGTGATAATAATTAAAATATGTCGTTGCTCTTTCTCGCCTAGTACAAAGTTTAAAATTTAAAGTCACATTTCTTGGAAATAGAAATTTGCAGTTGACAAAATAAAATTTTAACGTCCTTTTACTTTCCAATTAAACCTTGTTAGCTCTTAAACACAAATAATTTTTAAATTAAATGAGCTTTCATTGATTTTTATGTTTTATTTATTGACTTATTATTTTATAATATCACGGGTTTTTTGTGTAATTTTATGTCAACTTCTTATGTATTTCCTCAACTATTAAATTATGAGTCAATAGGAGTCAATTCTGCAACAAGATGAGAGTTCATGTGAAGGCAAGGCCTCTAGGGGGTGAAAATGTTTTTTATTTTCACGTACGAGGGGGGGGGGGCGGGTGTTATAAACATTTAGTCAAATTTAAATACATTTAGCATTTGATGAGCATAATGCCATCATATAAGAAACAGAAAGATACTGTACCAGGTTCATTTCTAGATGTTCATCGAATATCCAACATCGCTCGATTGCCGACATTGCTTACTTCTCTTTCTGCGGTTATTGACTTATACTCTGCTGACAATATCATTATTTCTAAGCATAATCATTATTCATTATTATGCTTCGATATCATTAGACATTCAGATTTGTCTTATATCTTCTGGTTGTTACTGAAGAATTGCATCACGATTATAGACTGAATAATCTCTGTTTTACTAAAAAAAATTGGGATCTAAATATTGGTGATAAGATCGGCACAATTAATCTGCGAACGGATTTATAAACATTGATTTACGAAAGCTGTAACCCTATATAACAAATTCAAGCTTGAGGTAATAAATGTCTTGTATTCAATTTACATTAGGTTGTCCTGATTAAAAAATAAAATAAAAAAATAAAAAAATAAAATAATAAAAAAATAAAATAATAAAAAAATAAAAAAATAAAAAAAATATAAAATATATATAAAGGAGAAATGTCATTTAAATGTCTACACTGTAAATTAGTGTTTACAAAATTTAGCGATTATGTTCAACATATAGGTATTTCATTGAGATTTTCAAAATGAATTTGAACAAAGCAGTGAATAAAATATATTTGGTGGATATTCAAAACAATTATCGGAATTATCATTGCAAAATATATATGATTTTCTTCAAATTTCTGATTATGATGTAAAAATTAATTCTCATCGATCAAAAATGGTGAAACTTTGATATAACAACTCGTAATATAAAATTATTCCATATATTTGGACATTCAATTTTCCCCAAAGCTGTCTATGCAAAGGAATCTATTTACCACATCCACCTAAACAAATAATATCTGTGGAATCCTAAAATTTACTGAAAATATAATATTCCTAGAATATTAGAAACTTTGTACTAACTATAATGAAAATCAAAAAAAAATTGTAATATCATATTACAAATTGTCTATAAAATCTAAGAGGTCTGAAAAATTACTAAAATGAATTTTATTTTTAACAGATACACTTATTTCTAAAAAGTTAGTTGTTGGTTTAATTTATTATAGGAAGTAATATTTTAATAAATAAATAAAATAATTAATAATTGCTTTACTGGTAAAATTTACATTTCCAATTTATATTTTTTGATATCAATTATATCTGTTACAATAAATATTTAAATTAAAAGGATTACTAAAAGTAAATACGAATATACCTTGTATGTAAAAAATAGTTCACCTTCGCATTATTTCAACTATGATTACAAATTTTACAAAACTGAATATTTTGTTGATGGAACATATTTGCACATTTTAAATTTATAATATTCAAAATTATTTTGTATCTTATATCCATCAAAGTAAAACATAATACTGGGATTTTTAAAATAAAATATTATAATGAAGCTGTCGTTAAAATTTGCTGTTTGAAAAGAAAGGAAACGAAGAAGGTGATTTCACAACTTTATAGTTCAACATTCTGGCGTCGCTAGCGTGATTAAAATGATCCTGAAACGGCTTATACCTAATGCACAAAAGGAATTTAATTTTAATGTCTGAATGAATTGGCAACGGCAGATTTAGCAAAGAACGTCAATTATGCCACAATATTGTTGAGAATGTCACACAGAATATTTGCTATTTTCTTTCGTTGGCACCCTTGCATATGACGTTAGTCTAACACCTATATAGAATGTGTTAACGTTCACACCTCGCATACAACTTATAGTAAATAATAGATCCGGCAATGTCGACAAGCATTCAAAGCTAAATCCATCGTTGGCGCCAGTGGTTTACAATACCACCTTTGTTTTGGGTGGCTATCGTCTAGCCGACATATCCGGTTGGACAATCCAGCTTCGAAATGAATTACTCTGGTTCGTTGGTCACGGCGCCCCCAAAGACATTATTAAAAGAATTACAGGGGAAATTATTGGAACAACCACGTTATTATATAGTTTGAGCTTTATTGAGAAATAGATTTCTATTCTGTATATGATTGATATATTTATTAATTTAAAATGCCTGAGAATGCAAAATAATACAGAGGATAAATATTCTTGACAAAACTATACTAACCGTTGGTTAAAATATATTCATTTGTTATTTTGTATTTTATATATATAGAAAGTCGCTTTAATTAAAACTTAAAACAATTAAAATTCGTACATTCAAAATTCTTCTAAAATATTTCAATCTTAAAATAGTCAATTGTAATTGTCAAAATGCATTCTATAGTGTATTATAAGTACTAAAAAAGTGTCACATTCACGCTATTTCATTATAAAAATACAAAACTACATCCATTTAATTTATATGGTAACAAATGACGCAAATTATTTTTTTGCAAATTCAACGCACTGAACTGTTATATATCTTATATATAGATGTGAAATTAAAAATGTTTTATTCATGTTTACCTATCTATATAATGCCACCTTTTTTAATGGCAATGGATTTTACTTTTATTATAGAAGTTTTAACAACACCTTTATACTTTTTAGAAGCATTTATCGATTTAATTTGAAATGATTTCTAATTTTTCAATACATTTTACAAAAGATCCACTAAATTAATATTCAAATTATAAATAAAAGATTGATTATCAGATAGTATAGTTTAGATATTGTAAAAATCGATAATGTTTTTTTAAATACAACATTTATTACCTATATATAGGTTTCCCCTCTATGCAGTTTAACTATTTGTTCACCATTTAAAATAATGCATCATACAAATTAAGTATTGTTAATCATTTTAATAATTTAGACGAACAATTTAAAAATGAAACATTCTTATATCATAGTGAAAATATTTCATTTGTCAACATATTTGATTTACCTTTGGTCATTCATTTTCATTTTCATATACACGACATAATAAATTTAACAATTTGAACATTAATATAACGCTAGAATTATTTTGTTTAAATAGAATTGATCAATCGATTTCATACTTTAAATAAAAATACAAAATTGTTAACAGGAATGAATCAATTAGTCAATTATAATTCTTCTTGCCAAAAAGTTTGGCATATATATACCGATGAACTCGTCTGCTCCATTTTTTACACTTTTGTAATTTTGTTCAAAGTCTGACGACCGATGTCGATTAATGTACGACATCGCCATGCAGTGAGTGTAAAACCTAGTCTTGCCCTATACTACTGCCCTACACTTCAGGTTGGTTTGGAAAATTTGCTCGAAGTTGTATATTTAAATTTTGTAAAAATAATTAGTTAAAGAAATAATTGTTCATATAACAAATGAAATTGATTTCAATAAATGAAAATGGACACAATAATTAATATGAACTTTAGAGATCGCAAATGGTCGCATAAATAGTGAAATTGTAAAACTGATTTTAATTTTACATTAATTTGAATTTTGGAAATGTTTGAACGGAGTTCAAAATAAGTAAACTGAACGGGGAAAACCTATATTAACATTTTTGTTGTGCTGGAATTTACAAAGCCATAATAATTTATGACAATGTACCACAATTAAATTTTATTTCATTTCAATACTATTAAAAATAAAGTTATTCCTATAACATTTTCTTGTCTATAATATGAAACATGAAGGTGCTTCATAATTAATAAAATTACCCTCAAATTTAACGATCAAAGGAACCTATTTGTATTTCAACATATATATTTGTAATTATATAGAAATTGACAAACATTTATGATTACACTATAAATATCTTGCATTCTTTTTAATTGGAAAATCAATATTTTTATATGACGAAAATATTGTGAAGACTATTAGGTAATTTTTAATAGTTAATTATAATAAATTGTGGATTATTTAATAGTCTAACAAAATAATTATATAATTTTTGTTATCCCAATCTAAATTTAATCATTCAACAAATAGTTACATAATTTAATATTTTATGAACACATTATATTTGTTTTCTAATTTATTGTTGTAAATGACTTTAGTGATCTATATTAAAGTTCAAAAAGCAAATAAAATTGATTTATAAATAATGGAATTTGTTAAATGCGATTTTTTATATTTTTTAAATAAAAACGACTGTTATATTAAAATATTAAAAAATAAATATTTATAAACCAATTAAATTATTTAAAAAAAAACATCCTAAAAATTAAAATTTATGTGCTTTTTTGAAAATATGACTTGTTTATATTTTCTCTGAAATGTATTTCCTATTTTAAAATGAATATAGAAAAAATATATTAAAAATGAAAAATCAATTGACTTGAAAAGTATTCTGTAATCAATATAATAATATATTCAAAACATAGTGCCAAAATCGACGGTTGAGTTTAATGAGGTAGATGTATGGGTATTTGATTGTCTAAAAATAGTTTCTATATACAACAATGATATACTGTTATACAATGGATTATGTTAATAAAATAATATGCTACACAGTGCAGTATATATACTGTAGGATAATGTATGATGATTAAATTAAGTAATGAATAGTACACAAATAGTGCGTGGAATGTCAAATTATTGATAATATGTCGGTAAGATACAGAAAGAAACATATGTCCAATAAACATAGCATAAAATTTATTTCATTTCAAATTATTCATCTTGAATCATGATAAAAATAACACTGGATAAACGAAATAACATCCTACATACCTATATCATTTCTTTCTCTCCACTTTTTTCCTTCGTCCATTTCTAAATCCTACTTGAAATTTAAGATCTGAATATTACTAATTCTTAGGCGTTGAAAATTCGACCACTTAGTAAAGTAACACACTAAAAGTAAAGTATAATTCAATTACAACATTTGAATAATTAATTAAAATTTACGATGAATAAATTATTTCTTTGGACTATATTACATATACGAGGAGGAGGGATAATAAAGAAAAAGATCTGCCAAAGAGATTCCGACAAAATATCAGAAAATTAAAAATATACAAAGGTGTGATATGGGTATAACATTTCTGACAGTTGACGTTGCTTGATCCTCGATGCTTGATATATTATTAATACAAACTATTATATGACAGAGAGGAACAACTGTTGGGTTAACATTTTCCCATCCAACTGACAGCAAACATGGGATTACAAATCTTTCGACGCCTTGCAGACAAAATAGCAGGTGTTCAAATGGAGATGTGATATCAAATGTCTTCTTGTCTACAATATATTATAGTCTAAAATTATTAAATATATATATTGTGATCTATAATATATGCCTAGAATAACATGATCATATGCTTTACACATTTTGTAATACATTTAGTTTTTTGTGGATACTGCTTTTGCAAATCTGTAACAAAAGTCTGAAATTGAATTCGGTGGAAATTAATATACACAGCGTTGGATATTTTTCAAAGTAGTCAAAACATTACATTGACAGATTTTTGGTATTAAGCAAAATATATATGCAAGATACATAACAACAAAAATACAAAATAATAGACATTTGTATAACAGTTTATAGCCCATATTTCGATTTGCAAAAAATGTAAAAATAAAAATCTAAAATAAATATTTACTCAATTTTTATCAAATTCGCAAATTCTAAATCCCATAACTGTGTTAAAAGGACGTCGAAATAGTGTTACCAACTGCAGATCTTCACAAGTAGGTTTAAAATTACTATCACAAATATATGATGATATTGAAATGATAACAGGATCTATAATACACACATTCTAGTGACTGGATTTCCAAATTTTGATCTAAAATGTACATACTAGAATAAAATTATTTGACTATACAATACAAATTTATACAACATTTCAACAGTAAATGTAAAATTTTCGATAAAATCCAAATGATTTTTTCTTGTTCAACAATTTTCAACGTTTTTCACATCCACATTTGCAGTCTTTGAGGATTCCTAATAAAACTTTTTGCCATCTACAGCGCTCCGGTTTCCAGCCCTCGAGACAGAGATATCGTAGAACCCCGATGTTCTCATGCGTTCCCTCCTGGCAGGTCATTCCAGCTGGGAGGGAGCACGAGCTGCCCAAGTTGGCACAGGAGCCCTCCTTAATCCATCGAGGCCAGAATCTTGGACCAATGTGGCGCCATGTGTAGCGAACTGGACACAGATTGTAAGCGGAAATGAATCTGCGGAACTTACGCCTCAACCGACGATTCATCTCGATCTTGAAGTGACTTCCATAGGGCAGGCGAGCATACCGACGCATCATCTGACGAATACTGTCGCTGGAATGTCTGTTACGTCTGGGGATGTATAACTTTCCTTGTGGATAGTCCAGAGACTCGCGTGGTCGCATTATGCGCACAAAATCGGTGTTGTAATTTTTCAGTTTAAGTTGTTTGAGCATTTCCTGATCTGTAGGAAGATGTCGGGGATCGAAGGGTTGCTCTTTCATGTGCGGAAAGTTGACCGAGTATGTCGGAAGCTTGTTGTTCTTTTTGCCCTTTCGGCGGCCCTTGCGTCGTCTTTTTTTATTTTTGACCAGGGGTAAAGTATGAAATGGGGATGGCTGCAATTCTTCGATGTCAACAATGTGAGGAAATTTCCGTGAAGGTGGAGATTTTCTTCGGTTATCGTCCGACAGATCATATGATATGGAAGGATCCTCATTTCGTCGAAGAAATTGTTCCCATAGAATCTTGGAGGCATTAGCTTTGTCTTCAGTGGATGGCTCGTGTTTTGCTTCCCAGGTGTGAACTCCTCGTGGTCCATTCCTTTGTGATTGTGGTTTAATAAAGGTGGACTCTCCAAAGAGCATAACCACAAATAAAAGCACCAATTCCAGCAGCACAGAAAGCATTGTGAACGACGTCATTTTCCCTTGAAGCTTTTTGGTGAGATGATCTGGAAAGAACAGACAACACGTTATTTAACTAGTGGATGATAAAGGCAAGAGTAACCGGGAAGAGTGAGGAAAGGGGTGGGGGAAAATGGAGACGTTCGGGCTTGTAGAAGTGAAAAAACGACAGGTCAATTTGTCAGATGGAACGAGTTGACGCCTTTCTCCGTCGCCTTTTGGCCGCGGTATTCAATGGTGAATGCCGCGAGACATTTCTGTCTGTCTTATACTTTCTCCACTCTAGGGATATCACAGCTAAAAGTATAACTGCAGGAATAGTATATATATATATAACATTTTCCTTGTACATGCCCAAAGATACAGAGAGAGATTTGGCAGAGAGAAGGCCGTTAAAATTTTTGGCGACAGCATGGCGACACCCGCCGTGGAGTTGGTACTAATGAGCGCCAAGGGGTGTCAGTTTTATGTGGTTTAGAAGGCTATAACACATCCCCGGGAATAAGTCGTCAATTTGCAGATTGACCAGAGGTGTGTGTGTAGTATATATTGACGCCTCGGGCAATTTGTTGCAAGAAATTACAGTTATAATCATGACTTAAGTATAATGCTGTAACAGCTTTAATGGCAAATTGCTGTGTCTGTGGTTGCAGGGAAAAACGATTACGATTTTCATGTTTTTTATTTATGTTAAGAAAGTTTGGAATCATCTTTTACCAACAAGTATATGAGTGCCTTTCGACTAACTTATCAATGTTAAACATTTTATATTATGTTATATATATATATATATATATAGTAACTCAGGATTGTTTAAGAAAAATGTAAATTTTGTTTTAATCAATCAAACAGCAAAATTATATATATATGAAATAAATCCATAGGACACAATTTCCGTTATGTATAGTTATTATGCATTTTTAGGAATCATCAAAATGACTTAATGTCAAATAATATAATTTTGTAACAATGTATATGTCGATTTTTAAATAAATATATTTTGATTTATTTTTAGCACTTTCATACATTAAAGAATGGAAAATAATAATATAACAATCTAATTAATTTAAGATTATAATTAATGAAGATTCTAACGAAAAAAAATTCTTCATGGTCATATATATGTATAAATTATAAGACATTATTATTATTAAACACGAATAGATGGTTTTCAAATATGTATATTTTGAAAATAATATTAATAAATTAAATAAATAAATATTATGTAAAGTAATATTAAAGAAAATTTCAAAAATAATTAGATATATACGGATGTAGAAGTATATTGAAAATAAACACATTTACCAAAAATTAGAATGAATAAATATTTAAATATAATACTTAAAAATTATATTATTTATCAATTCGATATTCAATTTATCGGTTTATACCTCTATTATACATCTTAGAGCCAACATCACTTAATCTATTACGTAATTGTCGATGTGAATACGTTTGTAACAACTATATATTGCTTGCATCTCACTGTCATTGTATCTTAATTTCGTGAATAGGCAGTTGATCTGCAAAATTTCAATAAACATTTTTTACAGCATCGTGCTAAATTTTTTCTTTTTATATCCTATATCCTATATTAAGCAATACTATTAAGAAAACTAGCCGCGAAAATACCTGGGGTGACCTCTTTAACAGTATATGTATTTTTCATTATAACACCAAATACATACTGCAAACCTTTCGCACATTTTGTCAGAAATAATTAATTCCACAACTCCTATAAATGTCGTGATTATGTCTAAGGGCTCTCTATATTAACCAGATCTTCATGTTGTCGTCATTTTGGTAATAAATGTAGTTCATGTAGACACTATATCTATAATTAGAACGTTTTCACACTTTTGTCGGCTTATACTCGAAGTTGACTTTTTTTACCGCAATTTTATTATATTTTCGTCGCTATACACATTTTGGACAGTTTTTGTTATAATTTATGTTTATAGACTTTTTTTAAAAGCTGTGTATTATTATATACTAATATATTTCGCATAAGTAAGTAGACAATAAATGTATGTCTTGTTTAGATAACTCAGGAATTATCATTTATACTACTATAGGTCGTGAACTATTAAGTATATGAATATATATATATATTTTTAAATTAAAATGTTCTGTTGTATTCTGTATATTTTTTAGGAGAAAGGATAAATGGCTTGCATATATCACTCCTTTAAAACATAATATAATAGCACTAAATGGATAAAATACAATTAAAATTAATTTATTCTGTATTAATGTATTCTAATTTTTTCCTTTAAATTTTTTATAAAAATTGACTAATGTTTAAAACGTTTAAAACCCTCAAAATACTTTATCCTCTTTTGATAAAATTTTCAACATAATATTACACTGAAAATGTTCCAAGAATGAAAACAATATTTTTTACCTGGCAACCGTTGTTAGGATCCCAATTTTACATAGCAACCACTATTTTTTGCTTCTATTAAAACAAATTTATACTTTGAATAAATTGAATTGTATCAGGTATCGCCCTATTACCCCCCCCCCCGGTTATTGCTTCTGGAGTTAAATATATTTTATGTTGTTATAACTCAATTATCCATTATCAATATAAACATACTTTTAGTGAAACAATGAACATATTTAACTATGAAACTGAATCTTTTCAAAACTAATTATACTATAAAAAATTATTTTATATTCATTTAAAAAAAAAACGTACAACAGTATAAAAATTATGAAAATTATGAACACTATGAAAAGTATTAATAGGGATCGATAAAAAATATTACCATCTATATGAATTGTATGGATTTTTTGTGCTAATGACATTAAATTCTCTATGAATATTATACGTTCATATATCTGTAATATATATAACGAATTTTTTTCTGTCGACTCAAACATTTTGTATCATTTTGGACGAGAACAATAAATAGGTATTAAATTTGAAAAGGATTCACAGAAAACAACGCCGGTATTATAAAATCCAAATCAAATAAAATCATTTAAAAAATAGATTGAAACAGTAATAATTAAATATTTATAAACTGGTAACTACTTTTTAAATAAAATTTAATTCATTAAAAAATAGAGAATTATTATTAAAATCGATTTATAAATTATAATCTAAATTTGCCTTACATTGTATAGGTATTATACGAATAATTGTTTAAAGTTTATTTATCTGGCCATATTATTTGTAAAAATTCCAAATTCGTAAAGCATATTAAAAAACAGTATTTACATATTTATAAAACGATTTATTATTATGTGTAAATATACTTTCATAAATGTGTGCGTAATATATTGATTAATACTTTATTTTATTTATTTATTTATAGTAAATAATTTATTTATTAATTGAACAAAATTAAAATTTGTGGCATGCGCTTTATATAGTTATAACTTTAATTATCCTGATAAACAGTATTTCTTCATTTTAAATTAACCAGATCAAAATGTCTTTAAAAAGAAAATGTAAATATAAAAACACTTTAAATAAAACTATAAAAACCGAAACATTTTACGATGTCAATTTATTCTGATTAATATTTAACACAATTTTAGTTTTAAACGATGTTTGTTTATAGTTGTGGGATCACATTGATCCTATAAGTTAAAATTAAAATTAACACCACTCTATAAAATAGGTTTCAAGTACACTACATAAATAATCAATTACATATTTAAACATATACATCGAAAGTCGCCCTTTACTAAATCGCTCAAACTATAACTGATATAACATTTCCTACGCACATACCAATAGCGTTTATAAGATTAATATTTAAAGACAGCATTATTAAAACTACACATAAATGTTACGCAATGTCTACTTTCTTACGAGTGGCGTCGTTTTCACATGTTCTCTGGCGACATGCTAATGAAGCTGAAACTGCAGATGTGTAAAATTGACATACCTTCCTCGGTCTATAAGGTAGTTTTTAGGCGTCTATATATACTATATTTTATACTGAATAGTTACAATGTAAGAGGATTGATATAGGTGGATATGTAGAATAGGTTATATGCATTGAATGTGTTGCTAGAAATTACGGTGATGACCCCACACACAGTCTTGTAATTTGTCTTTGGCGCCAGAGATATTTTTCTACCATTTAACCGAGGCCAGTGCAAAAGGATATATGTATGTAAAGAGAAAACTACATTTATCTCGGTTTTCAATTACCTTTCATTATACATTACAAATAACTCCTGCAAATTAAATATTTCTACATTTGTACCTATGAGAACGTACATAAATTACTGCGAATTATAAATTAGTCTAAAAACTTTTATACACAATTGCGTGATTCGATTATAAATGATATCTATTATCTTCATTGATTTATTATTATTATTATTATATTATAAGTATCAATTCTACAGCTTTACTTCTATAATTGAGCATAATGTCAACAATTCTTCCCGCACACCCAAAGTGTAACGATTCCTTACTTTGGTCACATTCGGTTGGTACAGCTTTGTCATTTATTTGTATAGGTATAGGTATATTTTACAGACAAATACAGTGCAACAAGAATTCTGATTGTTACAATGTATTTAGTTGCATTGCAGTAAATATATTTGACAACGCATATTATATGCTGTATTTTCAAAAGTATCTTTCGTTTTTATAACCACGTACAAGAATTCAGTTAATCAAAATCTATTTGTATTAATGGTATTACATAAAAGATTATTTTGTAATATCAAAAGTCTTCGTATTATTTTTTTGTATTATATTTTTACTAAAATGTGATCAAAGTTATCTAGACATTGTCTGACGGTCAATCAATGGATAATTCCTAAATTGGAATGGCCCCTAACAGCATAATGTTATTTCTAAAATATTTTGCTCGATCACAAATTTATTGATTTTTAATATAATTTTAATTGTAACTGATAAGTTCAATGAAATGTTTATACATAGAAAGTGGACAAAATATTATGGCGGTATTTCCACATCTTGAGAATACTTAAATATCCTTTAATATTCATCCTATTTTAAGACATTATTTATATCTGAAAATAAAATATTTTGTCTAAAACTCTATAATGTATACTCTCAAACGTACACACGTGATTGCCTTCTTAGCTACAACCCTAAGGTAATCCATGATATAATCCGAACACAGTTTACTCATATAATATATCTATATATGTATATTTGCTCTCTAAATTGGCGCCAAAAATGTGGACATATACTGAGGTCCCATAATAACCGACCTTTGATCGCGTTTTATAGCTCAAGTGTCGTTTATATTAATTGGACATTTCATATGTGTATACATCCCTTTCTCTATAAACACGCCAGTTATAATTAAAATTACAAATTGTTTATATGGGCAAAAGCATGACATGTGGAAGGATTTATACAACTATAACAGTCCGATCAAATTGGAATTCAAAAATAATTATTGGCGTTGATATATTTAAAAGGGAAAATTTATAACATTAAGACATTAATTGTGCCATTCATGAAAATAATTTTAATTCATTAACTTTCCAATGAATAAATTATATTGTTTAAATTACATTATAAAAATAATATTTTATATATATATATATATCGATTAAATTTCCGAGTTTAGAAGTAATTACAGTGCAAAAGTTCAATGTAACATAATAAACTGTGCTTATTATTAGGAAACATGTCATTGAAACAAATTGTACAAATTAATGAGTTATATTTTATGTCTTATTCATACATTTACCGAAATTAATAGCACTGCCATATGAAAAAATTCGGGTAATGATCACGATAAAAAACATCTTTATTGTCTCTTGGGTGAATGGAACATATTGGTAAATATATAAACGGATTATTATTACATTGATATGGTGACTTTTCATGATTGCTATATTCTTCATAAAGATATTATATTTTTCTGCAATAAAATGAATATGGCGCCATTAGTTTCAAAGGCTTCTATTTATAATGAAACTTATATATACTGTATATATATATATGGACATTAAATATTCATCTTTTGTCTATTGATTGAATAATTTTATTATTGTAGAAAATGCAGTATACAGAAAATGAATAGGATTATATATTACAGAACTATTGCATATTCTATTTTATTCCTATATTTTAATTCCTATAACAATAATACTAAAACATTTCAGAAATATGGTAAATGTGCCATTGATAAAAGATAAGTTTTTTGTAAAGTTAAGAATTAAGCATATATTTCGAACAATGTATACTTTAAAACAATTAAAAAAGATTGGCAGCATAATTACTTAATAGTTTCAATATCACGTTGAGGAGCGGTATTTACACATATTTAGAGTCTTTGTAAAGAACACATCGTTTAGATATTTACAATTAATGTTAATAAATAAAGGCAATGATTAATTTTATCTACGTATATCTTCATTTTGTATTTGCAATGTAGACCTGATAATAAATCTTATCTATAAATGGAAGATATGAAAATATGTAAAAATACAAAAAAAATTCATAATATTTGGTTTATAATCTAAAAATCTAAATTGAAATCATTTAATTATCCAAATATTTTTAAAATTGTATATATATATTTAAAATAATAATTTTTGAATATGCCTTTACAAAATAATAAATGTGAATAATATTCTTTTCAGAAAATATTCCCCTCCTCTAACAACACAAAAGCGTTGAATACTAATAAATTTAATTATACTCAGGGTTATATAATTATTCCAGTGTTTTCGGTTTTGAAGTTCAAACAACACTTTAGATCGAAATAGTTTATGCAGTGACCTAATTTTCAAAAGGTCAGTTCATTATACATGACAACTATGTGTTTCAAAATCAGAAGTAAATTGTCTAAAATGAAATATTTTATGGAGAAATAAATTTGATATTAATTTTGATTAAAATTTTAAAAATGCAACTTAAAGAACGTCATAAACTAATAGTTAACTTAACAAATGTTAAAACAATTAAAAAACAAATATCAACTTTTCAATAATAAATTTAATTAATTAAAGATCTTAATTAAAAAGAATATACAATACAAATGTTAACAAAAAATAAATAAATGTAAATGAAATAAAATAAAAACTTAGTTATAAAAAAACGTATAATCATCTAATATTTTTCTTTTAAAATTTAATTTGGTTTGTATTATAGTTTTTGTAAGTGGTTAATTTTTATTTAAGAGAGTGTGTTTTTATTTTATTTTACATTTATTATACATTTTGTTTTGTATATTAATTTTAAGTACAATAAATTTGTCTAAAGTATACCAAAATGACATCCAATTATTTATTTAAGAACATTTAATTCAACTATATATTATAAGATACCTAATAGAGATATCAATAATTGAAAACAGTCTTCAAAATTTCACATATTTTATAAATTATAGGTTCATTACAATTAAAAATATATATTTACAATAAGAAATAGATTAAAATCTATAATTTGTATGTATTTAAAAACAATTTTTTTCCGTTGTGATGTATAAAAACGAAAAAGATGCTAAAATAAGAGACCAGTTAAGACCATGAAATGAAGTTTATATGAGGAAATAACGAAAAACTTATCCAAACTTCATTCCACATAATCCTTTTTATCTGATTGTTATCCACTTTTTCACACCATATTTAATTGATTTTTAACACTTGAGAAGAGATTTTAAGGACTATTTTATTATGAAATCATTGTGCGTAATTAAAGAGGAAATTGATTTGGATAATTAGAGATATTATGCAACATGGTGTTTATATAAATTCTATATAAAATAATATTATAGAAATAAATATAAGTGAAATTTCCAAATATTTTCTGTTTTATGAAATATTTAATATAATGCAATGCACATAATATATAAATTCACTATTTGTGATAAAATGAAAGCCGACATTTGTTTATATTGTATAATGATATAATTTTAAGAAATGCTCACGTTTCTAAAATTAAAGACTTTTAAAAATTATTTACCAATTTTTTGTATATAATATATTTAACTTAATTTCTTTATTGCGATCACAATAATCAAATCAATTCAATATTTCTTTCAACACTTTGTATAAACTTTTGTAAATAAATATTTTAAATAAATAACTTCATTAAATAATAAAATTTGTTAGAATTGTTTTGTTTTGTATTCTGATCAGAATATTGGAATGTTATTTCATATATAAATTGATAAAAAAATTCTAAATATTTTGATTTATAAATATAGTAATTCTACTTTGTTATTAGATAAAATATTGAAAATATCTGTTGATCGTATATACTGATCATATTTTCGTTTATATCTTTATAATTATCGAATAATAAAAATTCAACATTTCAAAGATAATATTTAAACAAAAAGTGCATAATACTTAATATAAATAAGGTTTACATAATTTCTATATGCGTATTATAGTAGAAAAGTAAACAAAATTAACAAACGTGAACCTAACGTAAAAAACATAATGTTAAAAAATTAAAACCTCGAACATCCAATTAAATAGCTTTTAATTTATAAGTTTTATACTTTTGATTTTCTCAATAATATTATATCCTTCTAGTTAACAATTGGTGATTAGAATTTATTGGTAAAAGAAATTCGGAGGAGTTAAACAAATATTCATATTATTCAAAATCTTTACCAATAAATTTTATTCAGTTTGTTTAACAACTATAAATTTGACAAAGGTAAGTAACAATGTATCTTAATAAAGAAAATATAGAAATAGGTATAGGATGTGAATGTAAAATATAATAAAAGTAAAATTCGAACGTAAACTGATTGATCAATTCAACTTTTTTTTTAATTTTGAATGTATAGCAAATTCTATACATTTTTTAATATTAGGATATGAAAATTTAAAAATAAATTTGGTTTAATTGAAATTATGTCTATTATTGCATTTATTATTAAAAACCTATTTAAATTATTACCTAAAGCGTTTAACATATTTTAGTATATAAAATTAATTTCAATCCATAGACATTATTTATATGTCTATAATATGTCCATCCAGTAAAAATATATAGAGCAATTCGAAAAGGTAACTTTTAATAAATGTATTTAAGTTTTATAATATTAATAATTTTTTTTAAATATGGCCAATACTGAATTTTTTTAATTTACAGAATAACAAAATAACAAAATAAAAATAGAACAACTCACCTTTAAATTATTTTCAGACTTGCAGCTTGTATACTTGGTAAGCGGTGAGTTAATTGCTTCTTTGTTGTGTGTAATTAAAGGGAATATATTGCAACGGATGCATGTAATTATTACGAGAACATCTCAGAACAGTTTTTGCGACTGCAGAAGTAGAATTTATGTCAGCCTCATAAAATGAATGCAAATGGAATGCTTTCTATCAGCCAATCAAAAGGCTTCATTATTGTTACTATAAGTAAGCAGTACTTTCCAGGCTGGTGCGTGCTGTATATTACCTATTTATTAAAACATATACAAATATTAAACAGGACATTTTGACAAGAAACATGATGTTAATAATACCTAAACAATAAAATGCCTCGATGAATTATTTTTTATAAAACTTTTGTAAAAAAATTGAACAAATTGGTGCTTAACTAATTTGAATTAAAATATAATATTTATATGTTTGTGTATGTGATATTAAAACTATAGCTATAAGCATACTCGCATATCATTTTTTGGAAAAGTTATTTATATATACCAAATTCAACAACTAAATATTGGAATTTACTAATATAAATTAATTCGGTTAAAGCCAACAAAAATTGTATTAGAAAATTGATCCATTGACACAGATTTTCTCGAAATAAAAACAAATCTCCCCCAAATTTCAATTTTGAGAGTAGACAAAAAATTACACCACATAATTATTGTTGAGAATAATCAAGTTATTGATTTATCAACAATACAGTTTTATGATATACGAATCCGAATCCGATCTCGAATAATGTTTAATCCGAAAATGGGGATTTAAAAAAATATTGCTATTGACACTAAACATTAAGAAAAAGATGAGCAAATAATATTTATTAATATTTGTCCGAAGTGGATTTTGTAAAAAATCTGGATATGTTTATATATTACGTTTATACTAAATTTCTAAAATGTATGATTTTATCCTTTAATAATTATTTTTTATAAATATTATTTAATATTAATTAATAAAACTACCCCCCTAATAGACTTCATTTTCTTCTAAACGCAAAACCCTGATTTTATAACAATAATAATTTCGTTAGTGTAATCATTTAACTATATTTTTACACTGGGAAAACAATTACAAGTGATATCATCGTAAAAAATGAAAAGAACACAATATAAATAAATCTAATTTATTTGAACAGAACAGTAGGTACAATTATCAGCATTAAAGCTGGCAAAGTCTTCAGTATATTGCCTTACATAATATATAAACCCAAACTATTATGCTGAGAATCAAAGCATTGTTTACCATCAGACTATGAATTGAATCAATATAACGATATCCGAGTTAGTTATAATCACATGCCAATTGGTGGAATACGAATTTATCATATAACATGAAAAATGCGGTTTGATAAATGAACAAAAACAAAGAATTGATTAAAGAAAATATAGAAAAGCATAGCATGAAACCCCTATTGAATAATTACAAGTTGGAGATCACTGAGAAAGTAAAGTACCTGATTAGGCTTCATTATAAACAAACGTTTGTAAAGAACTGTATAAATGTTAACAAAGATACACAAATTAGAGATTTGTTGTAGTCAAGCTGTCAACAGTCTACTTAATTACTCTATCTGTTATAAATAGAAAAGGCTAGCTACTGTAAAACTGTACAAGGCCTCAGGCATAATCTCTTTTTATTTGGTAATATTTTCCACATTAAGACAAAGCTTTTAAAAAGACGTAAATCTTTAAACAATAATACCTATAGAGTGCAGTTATATAAATAAAAATCGTTCTATAATAAAAACAACAATATGTTCTAAATTTATACGTAAAATTTACTCACTACTCATTAAAATAACAGTAGTAAGCGTACATCATAACATATTTTACATTCTGTGCTGTAGTTGCGGAGACTGGGGATATTCACGACTGTTTTGTTGCACTTTTCTGAGCTGGTGCACACCTTGCCGAAGAGCATTGGCTAGAAGATCGTTTGGCCCTGGTCCACGACTTGATTGGGAGCCATTTTCCGGGTAGGACGGCGGGGAGTTACGGTGAAGTGTACCTGGATCAACCGATGCACTCAGACTAGAATAACCGACAAAACCTGCAACAGATGATAGATGAAATTTGTATAATGTTTGAATGGTTTATTTACAATTCATTTATATTATATTAATATCCGCAAGTATAATTAATAATAATTTAAATTTAATTTGTTATATTAAATATTATACTTGAGCAATCAACAACAAACAATCGATAATAACAGGTATCCCAAGATTCGTATCTCATGAGTCATGCATACTTTAAACAAATTAACTAACTAAATATATTAAAAGATAAAGCCTGAACCAATACAATAATAATATTACCTTACCAACTCATTACAATTTTTGGAAGGTCGCTAAAACAGTGAATACATTCACAAATATTGATTAAAATCATATTTTAATTCTTATACATTATTGATGAGGTATTGAAGATATAGAAACAAATGAAATAGTATCATTTTTAAACAGAATCGGTTAGCAGAAAGAATATAAAAGTGTTAATCTGTTTCAGCTGAAAGACAACACATGACGCAATATCTAAAAATAGACTTAATATTTAGACCAATAGGCTTACTCGTGCAAGCATCGTCACGCCTTCTACGCCAATCATCTTGTAGTTCCCTGGAGACACTCGAATTACGCCCAACAGTTCCGTACATACTCATTCTGGGCTTGGGCGGCAGCGAGGGCCGTCTGCTATCCCCGGGCATTCCCCGCCCACTGCTACTGACGCTGGGACAACGAGTTCGAACACCCGTCAGATCAGTGTATCGATTTTTCGTATTGGCATCACCGGCGGTTGGCTCGCCACTTCGGCTGGTGCTGTTACTGCGACGAGGCGGCGTTCGATGATGACTAAAGGAGGAGGCAGCGGTGGAATTGTTTTCGTTGACGAGTGGCGGTTGTTGTTCTTGTTGTTGATGTTGACGTCGTGGCTGCCGATGAGTCATGACGGGTGAGCATTCTGATTGGTCGGCAGATAGTGAACGCATATAGGGCTGATTTGCAGACTGACTGTTGATTGGTTGTGGCGGCTGTTGTTGTTGATGTTGATGCATTCGATAGTGGGGTTGTGATTGTCTGCCCCAGTCTGCAAGACAAGAACGTGTAAAGTGTGAATATTTCTTACAACTTCCTGTTAGTACACACAAACAAATTTAACAATTCAAATATAATAACAGAATTTTGTTAACTAAAACTTACAGTAATATTTAATTAATTATTTAATATTTAGAAAAATAATACTAACAATTAATGAATAAAATCAAATATCATTAATACAAATATAATATAAAGATGTTCATGTTAAATGAGCAAAATAAAAGAAAAAGAAAAATACATGTTATCGATTTATCAATAAATCCACCTGTCATATCGGATGGAAGAAGGGACTGTCGGATCATTGAAGATGCCCCCTTCCTAACATCTCGTCTTGACAAAGTGGCATAGGTGGAGAGAGCTGTTCCCCCACTCATGCTATTGTCGAAGTTGCTAAATTCGGCTTCTTCATCATCCATTGAAGGACTCCACGAAGGTATATGACTATCGTCCAGCGACATCCAACCGTTATTTATGCCTTCCTGAGGTCTGTTGCCGGCCTCAAAGACATTCTCGTCGAGATCTTTGTTGTCGTCTTCGTCATAATAATAATGACTCGGTAAGTCCATGCTCTCAGTAGCTATTTGACGAAAAAATGGACTCTGCTGGTTGACTTTCTTCTGATTGGCTGTTTGTTTGACGATGACGTAATCGTAAGTTGTAAGATTAGCGGAAAGGCGAAAAATAGTATAACAACACAAATTTAACAACAAAAAGTGCGAGAGAGTACTTTTTTTAAACAAGTGATAACATGCGATACAATAATAATAATTGTCAGATGCAATACAATTGTTACTACTACGAAAATATCATTACATAATTTATAACTGTTTACTGATATTATTTTTTCGTAAAAGAAAATTAATTTGTTATATAATTTCCAAAAAATCAATAAAATTATAAAAAAATTAATAAAAATAATATCTTAATAATACGAATTAAAAATATGTTATTTACATGCATAAAAAGTATTTAAACATAAAGTGCTACTAACAAAGGCAGCAGTAGTATGCTGCACATTGAACAATAACAGTACAAGAACAACAAATATCAACATAAAAACTCACTATTTGCTGAAGATCGAAAGCAAGGTGGTGGTTCAACCAAAAGATTCGAAACTTCGACTGGACTATCTCCTGAAATGAAAGGCACCGCTGCCACCCGCTGACTGGTATCATTTTGAATATCACTATGTGTTGAAGAACCACAGGACTCGTCGTCCAAAGAGTTTTGATCCTCTTTCGATGTCTTAGTTTCAATATGGCGGCCATATTTACGTCTGGCAGCTGAATGCAACTCGTTCATGTTGGCATAGATTGGTGGGGGAAGAGCCTGGTTTGGATAGAGTGATTGACGATTCCCAGCGGTACCGACAGCGGGTGCTGAAAATAAAACCCGATTCGTGAGAATCCGATGACAAATCTAAATTTCTCGTTTGAAGTATATTTTTTATTGTGATCGATATATTATTCTGCCTATTATGCAGAACTGTATTTTAAGAAGTTTTGTGAAATTTATACTCATTTAACACACATTGAAAATGTTATTTTATTAATTTTTAAAACATAATTATTGGGAATTGTTTCAAATAAATTCTTTTAACTTTTTAACAAAAACTCTTTTTAATAAATCGCTCATCCCTTTCATTATAAACTAAGATTTATTTCGCCTGATTACTACTATAACAGATGAAAATTGTCGCTAACAGGATACTGCGCTTTGTATAAAGTCTAACTCATAAACGTAATATTTGGTATCCAAAAAGGGTGTTGCAAGGCATAAGCCAATATTATAAAATCACTCCAGATAGTATTATGGGAATTTCGTGGCCTATAATTGGTATATGATGCTGCCGTCTCCACAATTATAGGAGTTTTTAGAGATATGTAGTCAATGAGGCCCCATAACCAAATGGTGGTTGCAGTTTACCAGGCAGTCTGTGAAGCCGGATATTATCATAATTTTCGGCTTAGAGTACATGGTTAGTCGTCAGAGCTGTGTTCAAATTAATATGTCAATCAATATTAGATCAATATACTAAAGATCGCATACAAAAGGGGTTCCATCTATTCAAAAGGCACTTTTAAAAAGGACTCATTATGTAAACGGGAACTTATTCAGTTAAAAAGTGACTAATTAACTTTTACATTATACGATCTAGTTATTATACGCTCATTTTGGAAGTATTTATCGCATTTCTTTGGATTGATAGAGGTATATAATGAATAATCTAACAGCACATTTCTCCGTATAATATCAGGCTAGACATTATTCTTTGAAAATATAGGATTGACACATATTATAGATAATAATTTATAGATGTTATTCAAAGTTACTCAATCAATACATCATTAAAATGACGTACTATCTATACAAGTTGATATATTCTTTTCTAAAACGGAAACTATAAAGCACACGTGAAAAAAATAATTATACGGGCGTCTATTATTTAACCAGGAATTCAAGCGTAAGTTTTCGTGAATGTACTGCAACAGTAGTATAGAATATAGATATCTACTGTTAAGTGCAATGTTGATTAATTAAGCAATTATAATAATTAAAATAAACTTGATACAATATCACAAAATAGAAATATAGTTTAAAATAGAATCACTATCATTGTGACAAATAAACCTACCATAAAATAAAATGTAGCTAATTATATAGCCATACCGAAGTTTTCCTTTTTTAAAAAGTTTGATTTGGAATAAAAACGTATAAACTACAACAAATACCGTTAAATGGAGATTCTGGAAGAAGGCAAAACACTTTCAACTATAATAAAATAGTTTTTTTAGATACAAATCAGTGGCAAAAGCACCCGCCAATACAATATTTTTACATCTCATTCCAAGACATACGTGGATTTGGTTTGAAGGTACTTGTGGAGAGACCTGGTCTTGCATTGGAGCCCAGCGTGTTGAAGGCAGCACTCCCAATCGTGTGACGCCGAAGTTGGGCCATGCCGGTTGGAACAGCGGCCGTTTTTCCGGTGGTTGGGTCATAACCGGCGACAGCAGAGTTGGAGAGCAGCGTTCGGGCTGGGCTAGACGGCGCGGTTCGATCTTGCTCCTGATCGTTGTCCTCCTCAGATTCGGACTCCTCAGTTCCTGAAGATGATCCCTCCTCACTGCTGGAGTTCCCCTTATGATGAAGGGGGGTGTCGATGGATGCACTGTTGTTGGCAAGGATGTTGTGGAAGGTAGGGTCGTCGTAAACTGGCTGAGGATCGCTGGTAGAGGAGGTGTGTGTGGCGTCGGAAAGGGCAACCCAGCCCTGGGAGATGTCTTCGAGCATGCTGGAGTGGTCGGTGTCTCCGTTGCGTAGGTCCTGAAAGGAAAAGGGTGGTTTGGATGCATGGAATTGTCCATAATTTCCGGATTCGATCTATTCAACATTCTCTGAGCATTTCAAAATTAATAAATAATCAGTTGAAAACAAACTTGTAACATTGAAATATGACGAGTGGTTTCATAAAGTTACCATCCATCTAGTTTTTATAATAAATAAAAAATTGACATACAAAAAGTAATGCATAGAAACTGAAGTAACATTTAAAAGGTACCTATGTATAATTATAACCATTGTATACTTTGCATCATATTTAGCACCGATCAAACCAATGCAAGTTATCTCAAATATGTGACATCCTTATCCTATTCATAATAAAAGTATATATTGTGATCGCACTGGATAATTCTGGGACAATCTTGATGTTAATTAATTAGTATAGGTATATTATTTACAATAAATTGACGAAATAGTAATGCTTTTAGAATGTGTATGCAGGGTGTCCAATAATTAAATGCGTCGTCAATAATTAATTTTGAGGGGACTGCATCTGTAATTAACATTATTAAATTTATGTTAAACTCAGGCTTTCAGCATGCATGCATTTTGAGGATATACATTAATTTTAATCACGTTTGAGACGTGTTCTTCCGTATAGAGTTTTTTTACAATTTACCACAACATTTTCTGCAAAGCGATTTGTTGTTTTTAAAAATTAACAGCGAAGTCAAACAAATTAATAATCAAATTAACATTAGATTGTATCAGTACCCATGCAGCGATATTCAAAATTAAATTTATTATTGAATAAGTCTTTATAGAATTGTAGGATATAGATAATATTCAACTTACAAAAATTAATTCACAAGTATTGTTAAAAGAACGATAGTAGGTATCTTTAATAAACGCAATTATTCTTCCCATAATAAAGTTGAGAGGAGAATCAGACAAATTAACTATAACAGAGACTTTATAAACAAGACGAACGAAGTAGGAGGAGCTGTAGAATGTGCTTTGAGACAAGGTGTTATGTTGTTGATACAAAAGCTTTTGAATGTCATATTCTTTACACACGGTAAATATAGTTGGAGGAAGAAAATTGAAGGTCAAGACAGAAGACGGAAGAAGGTTAAAATGACCGGGAAGGGGGGGGGGGGGGTGTGAGAGCCTTTATATACTAAGGTTTTGATTAAGTGACAAGTGACAACAAGTTGCAAGGTAATTGGTTGAGCAATCCCTGACTCGTGTTCACTAACTCTTAAGAATGTATGCTTAATGAGTGATTATATGTTCAACAGTCACAATGAGCTATTGATTGCTTATGAAAGCTGTTCAATAATTCTGAGGAGAAATAGCCGAGGCACTTGGGTGGTTGAGACAAATACACTTTATAAATGGAAGTCGTTATTACCATATGTCTCGAAAGATTTTACACTGCAACTTGTTATGCGTGAATCATTTTTGTCCACTACAAATAAGTATAGATTTATTCAAGATTAAAATGTTAATCAAATAATTGCTTTCTATTTAATGAACATGTATAGCTTCGAAGGAAGGATAAGAAAGCATCTACAAATTTTTATTTATAATTTAGAAATGAGAAAAAGGTAATTAAAATACTCATTAATACCTATTAGTGTTCCATAAACGTTTTATATGAATCTATAGAGTCTGAAAAGCATGACTGCCAATTGACATTGAAATTAAATCGTTATTAAATTTCAATATTTACAACGTGGTTAAACATTAATATACATTTAAAAAACTAGGAAGCCTTATATAATAAATATAGCATATTTTAATCTTTTAATATCTAGCTAACATTTTTCTATGTCTTTAAAACGTCCAAAGATTTAATCCATGCATAATTATTGAACAGTTTTTTTTATAGTCCTTCACACAATTTATTAATCAAAATGAAACCTTTTTTTAGATAGCTACGAGTCAAACATATAAGAACGTTTTCAATGATGGATTTATTTGAGACAAGTTATACCAACATCCACAACACGTTAGTCATTCAGATTGCATGTAAGCATGGATTGAAATATAACAATAGTTGTTATATGGCTTATAATACTATGTCGACTCTACATCACATGCATTGCGATTATTGATGTGATAACCGGAAGAGGAAAAGAGAAGAGATTATGTTGATGACTCATGTAAAATTCAAATATTTATTATTCTAAAGGATACAGACAGTATCGTTTGTGCAAAGTTTATCTGTGTCATATAAACAAACATAGCTATGACTTTTCTTCAGAGATTCTGAATAGTACAAACAAGAAAAGTGCATTAGGAGTGAAAACCTCGATGAAAAATATAAACAATATTCAACTAACTATAAATAGAGTTCAACATATTTCATAATTTCCTCAATAGAAGGAATATTAAAATGTTTAATTGGGAAAAAAACAATAATGTATAATTTCATTGATATATTAAAAACGTCACTTTAAACCAAAAAACAAAGATTTTTTATTCGAAATAGGCAACAACAAATCTTTAATAAAAAGCATACAACCTTTTCATTTTAACCGTAACATTGAATGCATTATGAGTGAAGACGATATAGAGAATATAACTGAGATAAATATAACTATAAATAATAAATGATTAATAATTATGAAAGAATAGAGTGTTACATGAGAATAATATACAATATTAAACAATTTATTAAAATCTTCCCATAATAATAATTATTATGAGAAGATTATTATCAACTATAGATTCGTCAAGACACCATTCAAAGTGGAATAATATTCGAACTAAATTTTGAAAAATATTTTTTTATAAAATTGTAACTATGAAATATTTATTGCAATTTCTATACTTAATAATATTAACCGTGCTCATAATATTTTAACCTATGATTTTGTTTTAGATTTTATAATACCGTCAGTAAAAGTAGTTTAATGAAATAGTTTATAATTCTGTTCAAAGAATTGGTTTAATGGCATTATATGTCGAGAAAAGGTTAGCAGCATCCAAGTATATACCTGACAATCTCCAAGAGAATACACTCATGCATGCTTTTTCATAACTGAGGCATATTTTCAGAGAACAATACTAGGATGCTGTGATAGTAGACTAGTTATATTGAAGGCCTCCGAAATGTTTATTATACGATGCAGCTGGGTACGCCAAGGTGTAAGCATCACTTAAGGGTACCCAGGTTGCAACGTATCTGGTGTCCTGCAGGTACCCACCTTCACCTCTCTTTGAGGTTGACCTAACTACCAAGTTTTATGAGAAGCTGCATGCTCTAACTTCCGGATTAATTGACACACCAAAGTGAGTGAGATACCTCAAGAAGAAGGCCCAGTTAACTGTAAATCTCTGTTGAAAGTGAGTTTGTTTTTCGCGTCTGTAGAGAGTTGATGTGATACTCACAGCGGTCAAACTAGAGGTCACCCATACTCTATCAGTTTGAGTCTTATAGATCTAGAAATTGTTACCGTAAAATGTTCTACTTGTCTAACTGCAAAGAATTCCTTCACATGAGGAATTGGCATTTTCTGATAAAGTTAAACTTTAGAATTCAGCGATAAATTGAGTTATCTTACAAACAATTCGGCGTAATATTCAATTAACCGTGCAAAATAAGAACTTTAATGATACAGATAGCTGATAGGAAAAGCCTACTTTTGGTTTGCGCGGATCATGAGACGTGAAGCCAGAATCTTGTGAAGAGACACTGGGGACTCGCTGATTTCCTGGCGTAACTCCGATCTGAAAAATGGATTCAAATCGATATTTGTATAATATTTTAAACAGGACATAAACTATCGAAATATGATCCTTTTGGGGAGGACATTTTCCAAACAAACATGTTTGACTTTTGCAAAATAACTGCTGGGTATTGGGGTCACTGAAGATAAATGTATCAATAGATCATGTAATTTGATTTATTTATTATTTATTATCATGATGTTATATGATATATGATGATATAGAATTCTAGATGTTTCTATATTTTCTTACATTTTTCCATTTTAGAGCTTCGATTTTGCAGATTAGTTTAAAAATTTCTGCTTATCATTCTACAAAATATCCGATACAAACGTTGATTAAGCGCAACTAAAATGTAAAAATAGTGCCATATACAATAAAAAGGCTTTCACCTCCAACTTTCGATAATTCCAATAATAAATTAATAGTCGAATAGAAAATAAGAAAGTGCAATTTTGATTATTTCCCGAAAATACTAATAATTTTAATGTAATACATTAATACAATAAATAATTCACAAAATAAATTGTAAAACAAATAAGATATAAACGAAGAACGATAAACTTTATAATGAAATAAAGACAAAAGGAAAACGAAGATATCAACAAATTCATGTACTTTCTTCACTGCAACTGAAATTCACAATTTTACAATACGCATGTCATAAATATACGATACAAAAGTAACGATTAATTTCTTATAGTTTCAATTGAAATATAAATACAACTATACAAATAATCTGTGTGTATATCACAAAATTATAAAAAATTATCATTAGTTTTTTCAATAATTTTCAATAGTAACAAATTGTGTACAAAATATTTTTAAGCTTTTAAATTTCAAGTATAAAACAGTTTAAAATTTTTGCATGATTTTTAAAACAGAGATAAACCGACAACCAATTTTTATGTGAACAGAAAGAACTTGTTAGCAGTTTTAAAACACTAAAAATACTAATTCAGAGTCCCAAAACACTTATTAGTGTTAAAATTAAATTTTAGAAGCTTAAAATTAAGAAGCTTCTTGTTAATGGCGTCTATTTAATTACCGAAAAAGTAATTATAAAAACAGAAAGCAACTAAGATACTACACTATACGGTATAATCCGGCTATACCAAGATTAAAAGGACAGTTTCTTTAAAGTTTTTATAATATACGAGTGATAAAAATAACCTTTTTGGGTCTATGAATATTTTCAACAACAAAAATACACGATATACCACAATCTACAGCTTGTATTGAATAACTAACCACGTTGTGAATACGGTGTAACCTGCAACATTTTAGATTAACTACATTAACCATTATCACCCTCTCCAAACACTGAATCACACTTTTCTCTCACTTTAAGTTAACAAAACACAATATTCGCCCATCGAGTTATTGAAAATTCGCGCCTTTAACACTAACGTTCGCGGATTCTCGCCAATTTTGGGACTTTATCATTAGAAGTAAAATATTTTACTTACAGCCGGACAGGCGTAATGCGAGGCCGAAGCGGGAGCCACACCCGAGGTATTGGAAGTGGTCGAGGAGGTGCTCGCATGCGAGGAGATACTCAACCGATTGGCGCCTCCGCTAACAACCGAAGCTGTCGTGCCTAGCGAGGAGGAGCGACAGCTAGCACTGGTGATGCTGCTTCCCGGGTGGTTGCTAGGTCCACTGCTGCTGCTACCACCAGCGTTGCTAGGAAGGCCGCTTAACGACTGTGAGCAGAGGAAGTTTTCCGTTTCCTGGGGGAGTTGAGCGGGGTCGGTGGAGGCGGAGTAGAGAGTGGAGACGAGTTCCTCCAGGCAGGACATTTCGTTGAGCAGACCAAGTTGGCTGTCCTGAAGTCGAAAAATCAATTGACGGTATAATATTGTAACTTGGTCAATGACAAACATTTATAACTGTTTATCCTTAGATGAGCAGATATTTTTCAACGATAAAAGAACAAAAGCAAAGAAAAAAAATATGTGGCATCTAAAATTAATCAATCATCTAACCAAATATGTTATAAAAATAGAAATTATAATAAACATAAACAGCAAATGGTATTTTCCAAAACATATTTAAAAACTTTCATCATCTAAAATAAAAGTTGGATAGTCTGTTATAAACAAATTTGCATTGTACCAGACGCCTATCAATTAGTTTCCTCGACCGTGAAATATCTTTATGATTCCCAAAGGTTGTCTATATCGATTGAAATCAACGTGATATACCTCATACCAGGGCGAACGTCTATTCTCTCTAAATCTACTGCGCAATTATTACGATGACTCTATTTTTTCCGAATAGAGAAATGACTAGAACAGTTGGAAAACCATCCCTGTAATAAGCATATAGAAATGATTACGTAACAGCTAGGCATCCCGTCGCGATATTGCGATAGGAGAGATAAAAGGATTTATACTATGCAATTGAATAAGCGAATTCAAAGGTTTATCTTGGAAGCTCTTAGGCTAACAAAAAATCGATATTTTGCTTTCTTGTCCAAAAGGAATGAATGGAAAATACTGTTGATTATGTTTAAGTAAGATGAAATGAGGAGGAAACTGTTTTTTTGTTGCATTTTTGATAGGTATTCAAAACCAAAACATACATTTATTAAACTATATTTTTGAATAAAAATAATTTAGCACTGTTTACATTTTAATTGCATTATATATGTTTTAACAAATAGGCAAAGACACATCCAATTTCAAAAGTATATTTCTAGATATTTCCATGAAACATACTTGTTTTAATAAAGACCCTCTCCAGTAAAATTTTCTCCAAATATATCGATATTATATAGTTTGTAGCTATTTCTCTGAGGAAAGAAAATATGCACTATGAAAGATTGTGGCATAAAAGACATAAAAGTGTCGCCTTTTATATCTTTCCAATGTCCCAATGCAGATATAACTACGAACTAATACGACACCTGTAAGTTGTTTTAACTGTAAGTCGACTTTATATATATATATATATACATTTAGAGGAAAAACCGTCCTCTTTCTTAATTCAGAATTTGTCAAACCCCTCTATTCCATTATGTAGCCGTAGTATCAATATCTGACTATCAGTAGTAAAACCGAATTATATCTATATAGACATACTGCTGTAGGGTTTACATAATATTATATGGATAACACAACTAATTTTTTATTGATTTATACCGAAGTGGATGTGAAAAGTAACATAAACTTGTAGAAGTGTACATACAATTAATCGATAAATAATATATATATAAACATGGGACAGAAACGATTTGGATAATTAAGGCATAAACACATGTTCATAACCCTGATACACTAATAGTCTCAATTTTGGAGAAACATTTTGTTAGGCAGCCGATAATTTACCTGTAAATACAGTACCATTCTGAAAGCCTTTTCATATTTCACTAATATTGTATTTAATTCTGTAAAGGAGGATACATTATAACTTTCAAGTAAAATCTGCCGAAAATTAATTTTAAATGTTAATAAATATTGAGTAAATGAGACAGTTGTTCGTCTGCCTTCAAGCATAGGTCAGTAATATATTCAGTCCACTTCAACTGACCTAAGACAGCTAAACAACTGTTCAAATACGTCCGTCAGGTTTTTATAGTACCATTAAGTCATAGGATACACCGTAATGGTACTTTTTTTGGAACACCGCTTCCGCCGGCAATCTTTGAAATAAGGTCGCTTCTAAAGTCTACAGTAAGGCTACGACACAGATACTAAAAAGGTAACTTCTTTCACATTTATTGACAAGACAAAATCTGTCATACATTCAGCAACTTTCAATGTGGGCAATCTACATGCGATGAGCGATTTTGTGAGACGTCAAACATGCATCCAAACAAAAAACACCTCAGTAAGGTAACATTTGGTGCCAGCATTTGGAGTGGGTGTTTACTTCTTTTAAAAAGGAATCCTTTTCTGTTATAGCAAATGAGTCAGGAGACACTTGGGTTACCGACTATCTATCTAGAATACGCCCGATAGACAAGTAGTTTAACACCACATACAAAATTTTGCCTCGTCATTTTTTTGTGAAGAGTGAATCATTTTGATTACATTACATGTTGGAAATTATGAACAACATGATCATTGATAATATAAGGTCGTAGACTTGATGATTAGTGTAGAAAAAAGTCTGCACCGTTAGTTTCAATCAGAATCATGTACACAGGCAATCGCTGGATTTTGTATGCAAACTTTTCTTCAATTACCTTGACTACCAAGGGAGGTTATAAGTGTAATCTTTTCCATATGGATTCCATTAAAATTTCATCAAGAACTAAATACAAACAAGATCTTTTTTAACAATTTGTTTATATAAACTGGCTTGGGTATATGTATTATCAGATACGAAACAAGAATAACAGTGAGACAGAAGCATCTACACACTTTCGGCTTTAATTAATGAAATATAGAAAGCTACAAGGTCAACTTATGAACCATAAAATCGTACGAAAATGTATTACAAATTATGGAATGACATCCTTTAAAAATTATAAAGTAGTCTTATAATGAAGAAAATTGGGTGTCATTAAAAAATTATTGATACATTATTTTATTTGACTAAAATTGTAATACTAAAAATTATTACACAGTACGTTCTAAAACAGATATAAAAAATATTAAATGAAACATACTTTTTTTAATTCTATAATCAAAATTGTGTTGATACTCATTCATGGGTGACCTAGAAACATTTTTAATACTAGAATTACATCTCAATATCAATAATTTTAATGAATTCCGTATTAAGTGGGCATAAAGCGAAACGTTTGGATTAAAACAAGACATTAATAATTATTGATATACTTTATTAATTAGTTATACGATTCTTTTGAATTCTAACTATTTTCAGTGTTTTAAAAAATAAAGAGATACATGATTTCATGCAGCTAATTATCTAATTTCATGCAGCTAATCATGCAGCTAAATATTTCATACAAAATAATTAATGATATTCACTTTTCTTACTTCAAAAACGACAATATATGCAATCGTGTTTTTCTATATATACAAAGTAGAAAAGTCCTAGAAAAATAATCAGTTAATTTAAACTATCTATTTTTGGATAAATAATGTCAATCATGTGTTTTGTTACATTAGTTATATGGAATGAAATTATACATTTTAATTGAAATTAATCAAATTGCATAATGTAAAGTAACAAAATAAACAAACCAGATTTGTGAACGATTTTATTTTTAGCGTGATAGAGAACAGTATGACTATAGCAAAGTGTTGAAATAAAATTAATAATTTATGTTGCATGTATCTAATATTTTCTCGTTTTCCTGCCGTGTTCACTAAATTGAATTTATCAGCTTAAATAAAACAATATCATCACATTACAGCAGTATCGGAAATAAACCAATTGGCGTAATAAAAGATATAGCGTATAATATAAAGATTATTAAATGCTGAAAGATTTTTTGATCAAGTTAGTTTTCATCCTATATTATAAGAATTAATGTAATATGTGGTTAATGACGGAGTGTGTAGAAATCTGATCTATATCGCCTGTTAACAGAATATAATAATGTATAGGATCACTAAGGTTTCGTTGGGTTCAACATACTAAAGTTATGATCTAAGGATTGCTTTTCCAAAGATTGATTGACAGTATAGAAATTAGAGGAAGGAAATAGAAATTGTATCTTAATATATATTCAATAAACCTAACAAAATTAATAGAATTAACAAACCCCTTTAACGTATAAAGCAGAAATGTACTATAAAATGTAATGTTCATTATGTGTAGATACAATGGTTTCTTTTCATTGATATTAAAAACTATCTGTATACGTACAATTGTAGAAATGTAAGTAAAGGTTAATGTTACTGCAAAATATAGGCAATAAATATTTCAGACATATCAGAAAACAAATTAAAAATTATAAAGCCTTACAAAATTTCGTCTGCACACATAAGTAAGTATCAAAAAAATAAACAAAACAATTAAAATATCAATGCATACAAGTTAGACAATAATCGATCTTTTTATTCATAGCTAAACTTGACCACACCCTAACCGATTGTACATTGAGAAAAGTTTGTGTGGAAACTATATTTTAAAATAAGGCAATTTGTATAAGAATCTAAGCTTTTTTGAATTCTATTTCACTTTATAAATAACTAAGAGAAACAACTTTAAATAAACAAAAATATCTATACATTTGCATTTAATTAGGCTAAAAACTTCACCAACGCAATTTGTTTATACAATTAATCATTCAACTGTTCAATAAATGATGTCTATACAGTATTTTCAAAGTTAAACTACGTGAAAAATTTAGGATGAACCAGTATTTAAATTTTTTCGATTCACAGTTGTTTCATCAATCCAAGCTAAATTTGTTAACTGCAAAACAAAATCAATGATTCTTCGCCTAAGAACAGTGTTACGTAACATTGATCAATAATGTGAGAGTTTTGACTTTGATGAAACCTTCTCTTTATCTTTCTCACAAAAGATGTACCCGGAAATGATTTCTCTGTTATGTCAGAGAGTAAAAGAATGAAAGATTATTAGTGAAAGGAATGCAATCTTCTTTTACACTAGATAATGCTAAGTTACGCTGAGAAAAATAGGTCGATTTAAAAATGGTGAAATCGTTAATAAGAAAGTCAACTTTATTCAGTGGATGCTGATGCAAACTATAAAATTATTAAGTGAAATTTAGAACCTTTCAAACAATTTATAAATCATAATTCTAATTATGTCTTTACTAAAGTGTATAATTAATATTGTTTTATCTTTTGTGATACACAAACAATTTTGTTATTTTAAACATATGAGTAGAATATGAGTAGAATACGTTGTGATAGAAGAAAATAATTGCTTATAATATCTAGAAAAAGGATATTTCGCATTTTCATAAATTAATTATTTATAGAAAAAAATAAAAAAAGGCAAATGAGCCGAATCAATCAAACTAATAAATTAACGTAATCGTCGTAAATATTGAGAAAAGTCTTCCTAGATAATACTATATTGAGAGATACTGCTTACCACATATAGAAGTGACAACAACAGCTCAATAAATAATATGGTGATGCATTAATATTCGAATATTTAAGAGTACATCAGATGTGTGAGTTGGGTAAAAAGGATGAACAACAAAGAAGTCGACTCAGAAGGAGAGGCAGACCAAAATAGACCACGTTAATGGAATACTAATGTTTCTCGTCTTCGAGTCCACCTACCTAAGACTAAAAAGACAGTCGGGTTTCTCCCAACCGTTATACTCAAGTTTATATTAATTGGAGAAGGAAAAAGAAGAAAAAACAACCGCATATGTAACTGTAATATACAACCCAGACTCACATTGAAGACAAGCGACATAAAGTACAAATTTTGTCAAAATTAATCCTTCGGTTAAACTCACTAGCCATCCATATCTACGGAACAAATAGTTTAGTGACAAGATTAATTTAAAATATGGCCAGATAAAATAGAGATATCTTTGCAGAGAATTGAGTATTTTCGAGAGGTAATTTTTTTCTTTACAAGGAAATAGCCCTCAAGATAAACTTCTGTTTTGGATTGAGAAGCGAAGACAACATAATAAGAAAAAGAAAGTAATTCATTAGACTAAATTCTCGTGATTTGAAAATAAAGAAATAAAATTATTCACCTTGAGAGAACTGAATATTTATCACAATAAGTAATTGTTAGAGTACATATTATTAATTATTTTGCAGTGCATACCTAATGGGTGTAATATATACTTTTCCTAAAACAACACTGCCTCTAATTTTCAAAACATTATCTATAAAGCCAACATGGATTGTTGATCTAATTAAAGGAATCGTAGCAACTCAGCTCAGAGCAAACAACAAACTTGGGAAACAAACAACATCCATTACACTCTGAGTAAATGTAAATCAGACTGACATCAAGCTCTCCCTTCAAGGACATAAGACGATGGAACTTAGACAAAAGTTAACGAAGAGCAAGAGACATTGAGGGAGAGAATGAGAAGTGATAGAGAGATGAAGGTGTTTACAAGCCGAAACTATAGGTATAGCCAAGCACAAATTTACCATTTTCCATCAGTAGGTTTTAAGCTTAAATCAGGAAGGAAGGCAGCGAGTTGAATGTTCGATTTTCAAAAAGTTGCAAAAAGTTAAATACCGTTGTTAGGGTGAAAAGAATTTTAATCCGCATTTCTTGAGACTGACAAAACAAACGTATTGAGGGAAGCAAGGTACAAATCGATATTTTCTAAATTACTGTTTTATGCAACAGATCTCGAGTAAAAACGGTATTGGATCTGCGAGTTACAATACTTGTATAAACTCTACAGTAAAATGTAAATTAAATTCGTTTTGTTTTGACTGGAAATATAGGTTGTTTCAAATAACGCAAAAGAGACATCTGTTTTTGGATAATTAATTCAATATCACCGCTGGAGTATTTTCCTTATCAGTCAAAAATGGATCTAAGGTAATGGCCGTTTGAATACTTGTCGGAAAATATATTGTGTATAGCTGCGAAATATATAGTGCTTAAATAATAAATATTTCATGAAAATGTTGGAGATTTTATAGTAGAAAACAATGTTAATGACTCCAAGCAGATACATACCAAAATACTATCACAGGACTCATTTTGATTTACAACAAAAAAGTTTCTCCATAATCTAGGGTCACTACATATTGGCCTAATTTAAAAGAAATCAAAATGACATAAAGATATATAATATTATATAATGTAAACATTCACTAAAATATAATATTGAAATATCTCAAAAGTACTATGAGTTAAAGAGCTTAGTATGCTAGGTTAATAAAATAGTTATATGTCATAGTTTTGTAGACTACTGGAATGGAAACATCAAAATTCGATGTATGCACTCAACGTAGCAAAGCAAAATATTGCAATAATAATAATTCAAAGTTTTCATTCAAAAGTAACTTTATAATTTTTTAGATGTTGGTTAAAATATATTGTTTTTCAAAACGTTGCACTAATTACAATTTTGCAAAATGTAAGTTTCGATACAGGTGTTAAAAGCTAGGTTATTGTACACGTTGACATGCCTACCACAATATGTTTTATACAACAAATGAGATATATACAAGGCCTGCGAAAATGGTCAGAATAGACTTTTCTGCAGGTTAAACAACGAATACAACCGGTTTTTGGATAGGTGACACAAATATTTAGAATAAAGCAATTTAGAATAACAAAAGTCCACAGACATTTTCTCACTCATACGATAATCTCATTGGAAATGACGTCAGAGACTGTCACCATAATAATCAATAATGACTCACCAATACAGGCTTGAGGCAGCAAATGAGCTCGAGAAATCGTTTTCTCTCCTCGACAACTGCCCTCTTGAGGGCGGCCCGCTCCATATCTTCGAGAAGTTGACGCTTTTCCACGAGGTCTTGTTGAGCAAAGTCCAGTTGAAGACGTGTGTCAGGGGCGTCCGAAGAAGCCTGCCGATATACAAGAGTGACTATCAAATTAGAAAACTGTTTATTAACCTGAAATAATAAAGCTTAAGTCTTGATTAACTGTTTTATTGCTGGAATTAGTTCATTAACAAACCCACTGTACAAATATCTAATGAGCAAAGAATACAATTATCCATTGTACCCTTAGCAACAATGAAAATATCTAGAAACAGGCACTGCCATAATACAAGGCTCAGCAGAAATCTGAGGAAGGAAAAATTCATTTAATTTAAAAAAGTACAATCAGACTCTCAATTAAATCAGCATGCAACATTCAAAAGGCTGAAAATAGAAAGCCGATGAAGATAAATTAACTCGCTAGCTTGCACCAATCCACCACTCCCCTTTTCTAGTTGTGCCGCTATACGCATAGTGGAACACGCCATTGAGGGTCACATCAACTGTTTATTATCTCATCATTCATAGAAGACAGAAAGCGAGGAACAAAAGAATTAAACAAAATCATGAATGGGCGATAATTTATGTTCTAAGGGTTATAATTTTATTGATTTCGAAAATTAAGCCAATCCAAATGGCTATAAATTCTATAATATTAATAATTAATTGTATTGCAATAGTTAAAGCACTTTTTTATGATTTATGAGTCTACCGTATTTTTTAAAGAAATTTATTATAGACACATTTTTTTACTCTCAGAACGACACATTTTAAACTCTAATTCAAAGAAATCCACTTTAAAAACAACGAATTATCAAGAAACTATCAATCCGAGATTCTCACCTTCTTAGAACTCTTTTTCCGGAGTCTGTCCGCTTCAGCCAAAGCCTTCTGAAGATCATTTCTAGCCCGGCGCCAATCCTTCTGACGCTCACGATCAAACTGGCTATTGACTCTTCGCCATTCCTCCACCCGGTCCTGAAGAGGAGTAGCTAGACTGTCCGCTAGTTGTCTGTGACAGGGGCGATATATATAGGTACTAAGTGGGATGCAAGGCGCATGGGATAATATGGGGAATCCAGGTCAACGAAAGGTGTATGAAATAAGAAAAACTGAGGTGAAAGTGAAATGAGTGATATGAATTTGTAAATAGCTATAGTTAAAGAGACAGTAAGAAAAAAGAGAGACGGATGACTTAAAACGGATGATGCCAAAAAGGTTAAACGAGGTTAAGTTAGGTTTTAATTAACTTTAGGGTAACTCATACTTCAACAGATTGATTTCAACTTTGATGCTTCAATAAGGTTAAAAACCAATGCCAAAAAGTAAATTTTTATGATTCGGTTTGGTAAATTAATAATTACAATATTCTACTGTTACTATTGTGAAAGCAACATAAAATCGATAAAATCGTAATATTATCAATCATAAAATGTCATCATAAATTCACCGAAAATTCTGTAGCAATAAATCTAGTTAATTTAATGACACGACAATTTATAATATCAACAAAAGTAATACTGTAAAATGTTAATAATACAGAAGAATATGTTCATTAATCAATTTTTTATACTATAATGGGAAAAAATGTTAAGAAAATGTGAAATTTATAATAAATAAACAAAAAAAAATTCAATTTAAAATTCAATTTAAATCAATGAGAATCTATCCCGAAAACAACCTTTAATTATATTAAAATTGGAAGAATAGAATAAAGTTGGCGAAAGTTCAACTTAATGAACGATCCAAAGCAAAATAGTTAGACACACATGCTGACCAACTGAATACCGTAATGCCAATTACTTAGACATGGCTATCCCATCGTGTTTAGCCTCATGAATTAGCGTTCAGATCAGACACCAATATTGAAAAGATAGAAATATATTATGTTGGGAGAGAGGAATGAACGAAGAAATTGTGAAACCTAAAGAAGAATGTGTCTCGGTAAAAAGGTCAGGCTGGAAGCCGTGGGAGAATCAGATAGAGTGGGAAAGAGATATTTAGTATGTCAATTAAATGGATTCGTCACCAAGGTTGACGGAAAGTTGACTATCTGATATATCTATATCAAGAGACCGTAACTTTAGTTAGATATTAACCTACCACAGAAATTTAAGTGGCTACTCTCCAAAAGAAATCTGATACGTCATATAGCCATATTTATAATTCAAATCAAAGATTTTAATTAATCAAAAATGTATAAGAAAAGTTAAAATAAATATATAGTGTAGTATAAATAAAAATGTTTTTAATCAATGATATTTTATTGTTTATTTTATGGTCAAGTAAACTTATTATGAATGACCATTAGTTGATTACCAAGGTAAAAACGAATTTGCCAATTCAATTAATGTAATTAATTATCAACAAATATTTATTTTAAAGTACGAAATTTTATAAAATAAAGTAAATTTAAAAAGTTAGATTTTTTAATAAAATTAATAAAAAGTATAACACATTAAACTATAAATATTTAAAACACGTGAATGACTATGTGTCGAATGACTTTTTTCACACACAATATGACTTCAAAGGTTTAAAAACTTTAAATAATTTTACTCATCTTCCTAACCTGTTCAAGTGTTTGATTTTACTCTCAACACCACGCTGACGAATACAGAATCGAGTCAGGGTGGCGCCTACGTCACGCAATCCACCAGGGCTGTTGGTTGCGTAATCGGCCAACTTTTGAAAGGATTCAAGAAATCCGGCTGAAGATTGCAGCGTCCCTCTGCAAATAAACATGAGAGCGAGAGTAAAACTAAAAATCAATAACTGTGGGAAAGGTAGCCGGGTGGTACATGCGGTTAAGTTGTTCCTACGAAAAACTTTAGAATCGGCTTAAGCATAATGACAAATGAGTGAGTCACTACAACATAGACAATATTTAAATATCAGCTGTTACGAATAATTTATCAAACTTATAAATTACGTGAAATATATAATTAGGCAAGAATTTGAAAGAAAAGAAACCATTGTTATAGGTACCAACCTAAATTATAATGTCACTACATGAATATATTATAGAAAAAATAATACGTTGGTTACTCTAAACAAGAATGAGTCTAGACATCAAAATTCTATAATTTTGACACTTGTTTTCTAAAAAACAAAAATGACTAAAATTTTAAGAAATAGATTAGGTACCATTCATATATAGCTGATGGTTTTATAAAAGTTATTTTATTATGAATAATTGTGTAGAATAATGTGTAACTGTAATTACAAAGATATATATTTTTTAATTAATTAAATAACGAAGGGAAATTTTGTTAAATGCAGAATTCAGAATAATTTGATAAAAATATATAGATGATATTTTAAAACAATACATTATTTTCAAATAAAACAAAATTTTCAATTTATTTATATTAAAAATTGCATACTTTATTGATCCATTTAGTTTATTTGTTTTGACAATAAATTCTTCCCAAATTGAAATGTTATTCTGGAATAAACAAATAGACAACTAGAATATCTCAAAAATATTGAACTGAACAGCACATTTGCTATATCTTATTTAGTAAATAAACTTGATTAAAAAGATAAGTTTTAAATTAGATTTTCTATAAATTAAACAGTAAATGTAATTATTTTTATATCGTAAATATCTTTTTTATATATATTATAATTTGATTACAATTTGCATTTACAATTTAATACTTAACGATTATTTTACATAAAATCTTGATTTAAACAATTGGCTTTAGATATATCGGAGCATTAATACATTAAGTTAAAATATGTCAAACTACAGGAAAAAACCCACAAACCTTTAATCCTCCAACCATTGTGTCTAAATTCTCAGACAAGCCAAACTTCTCACACATGACCCCACCTTGATCCATCATGTGGAATCAAATTCTGGAAAGTTAATGACCCTACTATATTAAATTTGCAATCAAATTCACAGTAATTAAATTCAAAATAATTGATAGCAAAATTGCATAATTGTAAGACACGATACAAATTGAAACTATATAAAAAAAACTTTCAAACAATACTTTAGGTGATTTGCAAATGAAACTATTAATTATACAATAAATTAACACTTTATATTTTGAATATATATGAATATTCAAAAATAATAATTATATGTAAAAAGAGAGCCGTTAAGAAAATATTTCGTTGTTATTTTGAATAACTAACGTTTTGTTTTTATCAACTTTTCAGGGAAGCTAATTAAAAAAAATAAGTTTTTTAAAACTTCCATAATTTTTTCAAATAATAGCACATAACTCATGCTAATAAAACTTAGGTTAAATATTGTCTTTAATACATCTATTAAACATTTCCATTAATTTGAATATATTAATAATTTTAATAAAATAAATTAATGCATAAAATATCGATATTGTTAAAAATACATTAAATATTCAAAATATTTAAGTTATAGATAAATATTCTGTTTTTTTTGGAAAAAAGATTGTACCTGTAAATAATAATTTATTAAGATACATACAGGTGTAATTATAGCATGAATTAAAATGTGTAGAAGTAGTATAGTAATAATAGGGGTATGAAATTGTTCATTGCATTGAATTTAAATGTAAGTACTTGGTTGATAGCAATATTTTCAATAACTCTGTTTCAAATTTAAGACTATTTCAGATTAAGTTTACTTTAGTGCCAGCACAGAACTTTTTTTCCCATTAAGTGATTCCTGAACATTTACTATTATTTGCATCTACCCTGCCTATTTAATAGAGTATAGTCATTCTCCTATCTGTTGGTAATACATTAATAGGGTCTCAGATGTTTCTTTTTTTGAGATATTCAATAAAAACGTAATTTTTGACATGTTTATTTTTTCTAAATATTTCTATGACGTCATACATGGATATTTTTCAAAAAAAATAATTATATATTTAGATACTTTATATACAAATTTATACATATTAGCGATATATGATATGCACCTAAAATGCACCATAAAGCAGTTATTTGTGATTTAATGTTTTTCTTGCTTAGATTGGGAATTGGCAACCATATTGGATTTTGGCAGCCATTTTAATTTTTTTTAATCTGACAGCTTGACACACAAACCAGAATTGTTTTACAAACCCTTACCTTTAAAATGGTACTGAAAAAACATCAATTTGAGTATCTGGGAACCCCACTAATAAAAATGATTTTGTATTAGTCACTGAATAGGAAAATAGATATCAGTCTGATCAGTAATATTAGTATAATATAATAATTAGCATACTATATTGAACAAGCATTTACATTAAGATATCAATAACATTTATTATAGATATGTTATTGTTATGAATTTTGAATATGTCTCAATACCATTTTCTGAATTACTATATGTATCTATAGATATGTTAGTTATTAAAAATCATTTATACAAAATATTACAATAACTAACATATCTCACAGATAAGATATTTAGTGAAATTACACCAAATATGCTAAGTATACAAAGCAGAAAATATTGTATCTAATATAACTATACATATTTGAGATAAACTATTTAAATAGAGAAACACAATAACAGAAATTCAATAATTTTAATCCAAAAATATTAGATAACTAGTTATTTAAAACAACAGCGATTTTTTATCTTTTTTAGTGTTTTTGTATGAAAATTTTAATATTAAATATTTGAAATATATATACAAGTAATTTACTAAAACTTACCTTATACATTAAAGGAACTAATTTGAGGTTGATTATTGATTTTCAGAACACTTTTCTAAAATTAGATTTCTGAATGAATGGGTTTATTTTAAATATAAGTCAACTTGATCTAATATGTATGCAAACTATAATTTAAAATACTATGAATAATTGCTGATAAAAATTAATTAAACATGATTCTTTATGGTAGTTATTATTTAGACTAAATTGAAGTATGAGGTAATAAGTGTTAAATTATAGAACACATATCTAATTATATCATCTTAAAGTAAACTTCAGGAATTAAACATATAATATATTCATGAGACTAAACAGTAGAATCTTAAATTCATGTAACATATTTGATAGTCAGGTATATAAAAGTGGGATATAAATTAATATAATTTATGGTTTATGAAATAATAAATATTTAAATTGATATATATTTATGACTTTCATATAATGGAGTAAAATTATTTATGTTAATTTTTTGATATGTATTTATAAATTTAATTAAATATGTGGTAAAAAAATAGAATACTTTTGATAAAGTAATTAATATAAGCTAGATATAAATATAATCATACAATTTTATATATATAAAATTAATCTATTTTAGGCTTGTTGAAATGATTATTATATGTATTAATTAAAGTTAATCTAACAGTTCTAAACTATGTAAAAAAGGTTATGTTTATTGATATAATATTATTAAAAAAATTTATCAATTTCTAAATTTAGCAAAAATAATATATTATAGAATTTTCTGTTGACAAATATATAGAAGACAGCAATCAGGTAATAGGTTTGAGCCCCATCTTGTACCAAAGTAATTAATTACCTTGTTCCTGGAAAGCAAATTTGTCAGTTAATTGGTTTTTGACTCAAAAGATTTTAAATGGCTCTGTAATTAATATAATATGAAAAAAAGGCTAACATATAGTTTGATGTCTTAAATTGCAAATTTGGGATATCACTTTGATGTTAATAAACCTATCATTTAGCTGCATTCAATATTTATTTAATTAAACTTAATTTGTTATTGTTATATTTGTTTTTCAATGAATTTTTTAATATTTTAATTATGGTAACTACTATTGATATTTACATGTATCAAGCAGAACAAATTATTGGATCATAAGTTCAATATAATAATATTATAAATCAGACAGTATAATTTTTGTATTTAAGAAAAGCTTATATAGAATGTTATCAATTGTGTGCATGTTTTATAAATTGATTGATATAAAGATAAATTTATAGGTATGTTCCAATAACCATGCCTTTTTTCTATGGCAATTGCATTCCCAAGATAATAGGAAATTTCCATGATCTGTATATATATTTAAAAAATTAGTTCTGCATTTATAAGATTTGTCAATAATTGCAAAAAGAAAGTTTGGTGATCTTTAACTAAGTATTAAGCTATTATTTAATAATATATTATTGGAATTACTATAAGCATGCAGAAAAACAAAGAAATTTTTTTTGCAAGATTAATATTTTTTGGATTTATAGCAATCAAATACTTTCTATAGTGATTATTAGTCTACTTGGATAACTGAAGCAAATAATGAGCACATTTTGAGGCTCTATTATGTTTTATTCATAATAATGTCTATATAGTGTTTGTGGGAGTAAGGATTATTAATTATATTGCAGCAAAGGTATTTTTACCTTCTACTGAATCTGATTATTGTACCTTTTTGTCAGTTATGTATATAAAAATTTTATATTATATACATAAAAATATAAAGGTAAAATACAATACAATAAATAAAAATATACAGAACAATTTAAGAGAGTTATACATTTTACTTTAATATATTGTACCTTTTTTGGCTGTATATTTGTATGATGTACTTTTCAACACATTCCATTATATTATAATAATCCTTTAATAAATGTATGTAGATTTTTATATAAAAATTTCCTATACATTATGAATATTATATTTTATAAAATTATAATCAGAATTACAGGATTCTGAATGAGAGTAAAGGTTTTATTATTTTTTGTAATTAGTAATTTTATACTATATTACACTTATTTTTTCAAGCAGAAAATATAAAAAATAGTATAAATATAGTATATGTATGATAATATATAAAGGTGAAAAAGACATTGAATACTTTTGACAATTGCTATTTTGACTATTTGAGTCTACCAATACTGAATACAGAATGATGTCTTGTTTTAGTCAATTAATTTATGTAGTAAACATTGCAATGCCCATTGGGAAAAGATTATTATAATATGTTGATATATGTTTTATCTTTTTATATAATAATTAATTAATAGCTGGATACTTAAAGAATGCCAAAAGTCCTCCAAATAATTGTGTAAGTTAGATATGCATGTATTATGCATTTCATGTAGCTTAGGGATGATATAACCAGGTACAATTATGAATTTATTATATATAGGAATAAAATCAGTCTGGTAGTACATATCAATATACACTTCATTATAATAAATGATGTTTATATTATTTTATTTTACAAAATATATCTATATATTTATATATCAAGGCTTTTTCATTAAATCAAAATTTTTAGAAAATATAAATAGTTTATAAAATTTTTATTTATTTGTATTCATTGCAAAATTATACAAAAATTTACAATTTATGCTACAAAGTATAGTATAGGCAGACTTTTTTCTATGAAAATTATTGCCAAGATCTTTTACATGTAGAGCCCAATTTTATATTATATATAAACATATAGGAATAGCCAAAATTATTGTGCAATTGCTTTAGAAAAAACATGTGGCACGAGTATAGTTTTTGCCATAAAATACAATAAGTTTCATTAGCAAACTGATTTTGGAAATTAAGAAGTTATAATTAGATTATCAGATATATCATATTTGATTGCAAATTATAAAATTAATTAGAATTAATTGAAAATTGTACATATTAGATCACTAAATCTGAAAATTTGGTAATAAATGTAACCCAAATGTAAAAAGTTTGAAACCCAAGAAATACAAACTAAATATTTTGCTTACCAGGCAACACTTAAGCAATTAATTCTAAAAAATATATTACAAAAAATTCAAACTATGATTTCAAATTTTGTAAATAAAATATATGTACAAGGTCACTATTTGTTTCTCAGTAAAATTTTATGATGATATACTTAAACAAGTTAGATTTGTTTTCAATTATTTTTTTTAAATGTCTGAGTGATAATATCTAATTTGAATCATTTTTGTAAATAGTTAGTAAATATTTAGTAAATAAACACATAGATTTTTTATAACAGAATTAGTTACAGTTTATAACCCAAATTAGAGTTCCTGACAGACCTGTTTCGACCTTTTGGATCTCGTCATTGTAATTGACAGACTCGATCCAGCTACCAAGCGACCACCAATTCTCCTCCATATAACAAAACAAATTGATACAAGCATGAACATCGTCATTAGCAGGATTGTCCCAATTTGCAGCCATATATATGGTACAGTCGTATAATGAAGCAATTGCTACCGCTTAATTTTCTGAAACATGAGTATATATATTTATGTTTCAGAAAGTGGGATATCCTATTGTATAGAGTGTTGTCGAGAGGCGGAGGCAGTAGGCAGTCCACTTTGGCGGAGGCAGTTTCAAAACGAACTAGCCTTCTTAGTTCATCTGAAGCTATAGCTAGCTGTGGCGCGTTATTATGATGGCGGCGTATAACAGGGGAATTCAAGCATTCTAGAGAATTCGAGTATGCGAGGAAATTCGAGCATGAAAGGCAAATCTGTCTGATAGCCGGATAATGAGATGATAAACGTCTTCGGGTGAGGATCAAGACATCCTCTTCTGTTACACCCCTTCCACACCAAATGCATTTTTATTGGGATTTTCGGTGCGTTTTTTCGTGAAACTAGAGTTTCATACATTTTTTAGTGCTGTAACTGGAGTTTTTGTCATGTAACTCTAGGATCACGAAAAATGCCCAGAAAACGCATAATATGGACGCGGTGTAAGTGAGGTGCGCGCGAAGGATCATGTAGTTCATAGCAATTATGAAGATATATAGCGGCGCGAGTGTATTGCCAAGCTAAAAAATACCAGAAGTCTCGGGAAGGAATCCGTTTTCCAAATGTGGTGCGGACGTATATATATGACGACATTATATATGACATTGCCAATAGTTTGAAAGATTGAAATCAGTTCGTTGCAGAATGGTTTCCATTGCAGATCGATTCACACAGTCGAAAGCATTAGAAAAACTGACAATAATTCAAACTATATTCTTTTTTCTTGTTTTAAACATATCATGATCAATTAGAGTAAAGAACAGAGTTGCTCAACTGTGTTGCGATGGGGTCTGAATCCTGCTTGGATCGGTAGTATATATTGGTTCTTTAAGACGGTCGCGTAGACAGCGGAGGAGAATTATCTTGTTGAATAATTTGGAATTCACTGACATCAGTGACAGACTTCTTTGAATTGAGCGCGAAAGATTGTTTCCTTATTTAGGAAAAAGTAACGATGATAGATTGACGTTACTCTTTAGAAGAATCTTTGCCTCTTTGGATAGATTTCATTATCGAAAGAAGTAGTTGCGAGAGATGTAGTATAATATACAAACTATATTGGATGGTAGCTAAGTGTCAGGTCCAGCTGACTTCCCTGTTAAGGTTGTGCAACACACTTTCTCCAGTGTTTTTATCGTTACATCTTCAGTAAAAATTTTCACCTGAGGTAAATTTTTAATTGGGAGGAGTTCATTTGCATCGGTTGTAACATTCAACAATGAAGATAAGTGTGTTTCAATTTGTTGGAAACGTATATATAATATTATAAAGGTGCATTCAAATCATTACAAATTTTTATAGCACTTCTGCAGTAATATAATTAAAAAACCCAAAAGAGCAATTCAAATTGCTTTTTTTAATTTCTAATTTTTATATCCTTATATAGTGCACGTAAATTTTAGAATGTTTTCGCATGTAAAGTTAAATCCTCATAAAGGCCCATTAAAAATCATCCTAGGTACTCACAACATATACGCATATATGATTAAAAAATTTTAATGCCGTTTTAATTATTATAATATTCTGCCGGTATTCATACTGCATTGTGAATAAGTGAAATAGAAAATTGGGATTGAAAAATAGTAATTATTTTTTTTGGGTATGTAAATTTTTATATAATAAAATTCTTAGTTTTTCTTATTTAAATCATTTATTTTTATACCTTAATTCCACTCTGTGTAATCATCTTATGTAAATCATTTATTTTTATACTTAAAAGCCACTGTGTGTAATCATCCTTAATTATATACTTTGTTTTCTAAGTATTTCGAAATAAATTGAAAAACAGTTTGACCTCTACTGTTCAGTAATATCTATTTCTTTGGTAGAAAAAATACAAATGCGTGAATTAAAAATTTATGGTGTTAATAAAAATACAGAAACAAATATCCTTACATACGAGGCTAAATTGATTTTATAAGTTAACCTATAACTTCCCATACTAAGTATAATGAAACTTATTATAAATTATAGATAATAAATATATGCGGCTTTTATACTCAACGAAAATATGTATGACTTACAGATCGGTAAACAACTTATTTGAATGTTTTGACAGTTAATACAATTTAATCGTTTGAATGAATAATGAATTTTTTGTGTACTATAGGTATTCATTCAAGAAAATTAAAACTAAAAATAAACACAATAGAAGTATAACTAGGTATAGGTTGTATAATGATTGTAATATATTTTTAAAATAGCACAATTCGTTGATATTTTGACGTAATGAAGATACTAATATATTAATTTAAACAATATTAGTATTATAAAAATAATGTTATAATATAAAAATTAATATGTAATGTTAATGTATTATCTTCTAAACCAAAATTCGCATAAATTATAATAAATTGTATCATAATAAAACATAGAATTTCCGTTCCAATCTATATTGAGTTCTACTGATATTTGACCGAATTTGTCATAAAAATATGCTTTATGAGGTCATTTGATTTTCCTATAAAAATTATAATATCCCTCACATTCAGTAGCTGATCGTCTTGGAGGTGAACGTTAATAATTGTGTAAAGCTTTATAAATTATTGAGGTGTAATAAAATTGAGCCATTACTTTATATTCCAAAGTTTTCGAAACATATTAAAATATTGTACATTCTACAAAATAGAATTTTTTACTCTCTAAAACGCTTTTATTTGTAATACACAATTATTGTATGCATCTCCCAATTCCAATTTGAGTACCTATAAAATAAACATATCTTTTCTATATATATTTCATTTTGAAAATTTATTTATATATTTAATATATTTTAGATTTTTAATATATTTAATATATCTAAATTTGACAATTTTTTTGAAAATAGATTATAGACCACATTTATTGTTTTAAAAATTATATTTTGAATTTATTTTTTTTTGTATAAAAAATAATCTACTAAATGACTGGTTTACAATATTCAATCAAATATTTTGCTATATAAATAAGAGCATATACATATTTATAAAAATTAAATCAACTACATGACTCAATTAATTTTACTAATACAAAATAAATTAATTAACATTAAGTAAAAAATTAACATTATGATATTTATAATTTTTTTAAAATTAGCACATTAATTGTATAACTTATATAATAAACATTGTATAGTACTATTAAAAAATTCTTTTTAATCAAAATTTCGTCTAATATATTTGAGATAGTTTCATATAAAATAGAGAATATGTTAAATACATACTCAACTTGTTTGATAACGCTACAATTATGAGGAAATAAAAATGAAATTATAAAATAAAATAAAAATGTTATTAGTCTTTTTTGATTATTCAATTTTTATTATATGTAACTATCACGATGTTTGATTATTTAAACATCCATGTATTTAATCAACACATATATTTTCTATGAATTAGTTTAATAAAACTATTGAAAAACTGATGATTGTTTAAATAATTTATTATTCTGTGTATATTTTTAGACTGTTGCTAATAAATGCTTAATAACTGTATTAGCCAGAATTCTAAATTGAATCATCATATTTATAGGCTATATAGCAGCCTCAAGTTCAATATAAATCTTTTGAAGTGAATATTGAAACTTCATTAATTAAGACAACGAAATGAAATGTTTGCATAAAAAAATACTTACAAAAGCATAAACATATTTTAAATACAATAACTTTCTTTTTAATAAAAACAGAATTAAATAATTTATTAGAAATATCTTTAAACTTCAGATATTTTAGATTGATACAACATTACCAACAGATTATTGAAGGTATAGTCTCATGTATATTATGTATCGGTATTACAATAAGGAACAGAATAAATAAATTTTCTATGCACCGATAATCATCAAATAAAGAATTTCATTTTTGTTATTTAATTGTTTTGATACTATATACGATATACTGCCCATTAATGATACATTTTGATAATTGCTCAAAGAAATTATTAATTTAATGTTGAATTGAATTGAGTAAATATAGTCGATTGTGTCATAAAAAAAACAAAACATAAATACTTAAAAAGAAAACACTTTTAAAGCCAATTTAGTTATACATATGTTTATACATAATTTATAATGTTTAATTTAATATGTTATATATTTTGGTATATATATATAATATAAATAATTTAAATATTACAAAATTAACTATACCTATACATTAGAAATCGTACATATATAAACCAGTACCACTTTGACTATAATGCCAATTATGATATTTCTAAACTATTATCATGACTTGAATGATATATCAAATCGCTAAAAATTTGCTCAAAAATTTGTTAAAACGAACTATTTTATCTTTTATAACCTTTCTTACCTGACTAATTTATTGCACTATATGCAACTAACTTATAATACAGAAATGAAATGTGTTCACTGTGTAAACAATTTTTAAGAGTCCTTTTTGTATACTTGTAAATTTAAGACAATCTTACTGAATTATATTTTGGAGTAAACTTTTATATAAGAAATATTTGTCTATATATGTATTTTCTATTATTCATAAAGACTTTGTTTTAATTAAAAAACTTAACATACGTATAACAAATCGTATGTTTAAGATTTTAGTAAAACGATAAATAAAGAAAATTATATTTCGATGAAACATGTTAAAAACAAAAAAAATACCAACTTAATTTTTAAATAAAAGAATAATCAAATATTTATTACGATTTTAATATGTATATTTTTTACATAAATAAGTATACACATATGACACGATTATTCGAAAATAAATATTTTTAATTGTGTTTTACATATTTTTATGGATTACGTGTTTTATGAATAATTAATGAATTATTTTGATTTTCCCACAAATTTCAAAAATTTTCTCAGACAAAATGTACTCAAACTAAATATCTAATTCAATAAATATTCGAAGGATCCCAGTGATTATAGTTTGATTCAACAATATGGGCAGCGTATAAATTAAAAAAATGTTTGATTTGAATTTCATAAAGTTGGTCATTACATATTACTTACCCTCATCAGTTTGGTCATTACTAATTTTGGCTATAATTTTATTAAATATGTTGATTTACATTTTTTCTAAACATAAAAGAAAAATAGGTTCCCGAATCTCCTTTTCACTAGGTATAGTTAAGTTAACCTTTCTAGTTAACCTTTCTAATGTTGCTCTCTTAGTCGACTAAATTCTTTTCATTAACTGTGTTCTGTCTTTCACTAGGGTTCTGCTCTTCACATAAAGCTCCTCACAATATTTACTTAATTCACTAAAAGCCTCTTCTTATACATTTTGATATTTTAATATTATTCAAATAAGGGCATTTCCATGTTTTTCTATGAATCATAGCTAAATAAAACTGTTAGAAATAAAGATTTTTTGAGAAAAATATTCATTAAAGCACCTAGCTTCGGCTGCAATAACCTTTTAAAATGTCCGTTAAAAAGGTTATTAGATAGAAAAAAGATTCTCAAATTAAGAAAAAGGTTCTTAAGCTAAAGGTTCTTAATAAGAACCTACAAAAGTTATTATACCTAATTATAGAACCTTTTTTTAACCGGATAAAGAACCATTTTTTAACAATGTATCTTAAGTTAGATGTTATTTAAAATATATTGCAGTTTTTTATTCTATAGAATTTTGTAAAGATAAGCAAAAAAGAATAATAAGAGAGCTTTGAGCTATATGTAATTGAGAAAACTGCCTCAAGTTAATTATATTATGTTTAGCTGTCAATAGAGCTCTTAAATTCTTTAAATAGCTCAAATGTTAGTTATTTCAAAAGAATTCTAAAATATTAGTTTCAAACAACACGATATTGTTTTGGCTTCAAAGATATTAGTTATATTGATTAATGTAATATACTTCAATAATATAATTTTTAACAGGAAATTGTGTTCCCAAAAAATGCAAAAGATCTCACGATACTTTAATGCATTTCGAAGAAATCAAACAATATACAAAATGATATTAATTTAAATAAAACTGCTAAAAACATGAATCTTAGTATTATTAATATATATACACATAGCTCACATATACCTAGTTTATAACATATAAATATTATAACAAAATCAACTTGTATTTATAGCATAAGCAGCAATTATATTTTTTATCCACTAGTAAACTTTGATTTCGCACGAACGTTAACATATAATCACGGATATTAATTATTTTAATTATGACGAATCATCTAACAAGCAGCAGCATATTGAAAGAAATATTGAACGCGTTCAAACAGACAAATCCAGGTAGCCGTTCATGTTTAAATAATAGTAGTGTAGAAAAATCATGATATTTAATATACGTAGACGGTTGAATAATCGCTTGAAAATTACAATCACATAGATATACATTTTAGGAGAAAAATATACCTAGCGTATATAGTAACAATGGTTCAGTAAGAATATGTTGAATTCACTGTAAAGTGGACGGACCTGTCAAATTGACAAATAGGTATCCTTTTTGTCTTCATTCAATAATTGTGTTATCATGGTAATGCGAACATCTTCTCCATGAGATGTAGGCGCAGGTAAATGTATAAGATGAATAAAATATTTCCTATATTAATTATTTATAGATTTTCTCTTTGAATTGTTGCTTGATCGTTACTTTTATTACCTATAAATTGTTGCCGGATTAATTAAAAGAACCATCTCAGTTGTATTGATTAAGTTAGCACGATTCCCATTGATGATAAAATTTTGACACCATAAGTTTCAATTTTTAAAAAAGTTGTCGTTAAATTTTCTTAGTTTTTTTAAAGTCATTAAAATATTTTATGCTGCATAATTAGTTTCTAATTAAAAATTTCAATTAAAAAATGAAATAGGTACAATATACATAAAACGTTTTCTAAAAATATAACTATAAATAATAATATAAAAATTGATTTCATATAAAAAGATAATTATCACGTTAAAATCGGAAACAATTAATTTAATTTTACGTGTTAATAGATCTTATTGAATTCTGCATGGAGTTCTTTTTGTAACAACAATTTTAATAATTTTGATAAAATTGATAAAATTATTATAAAATAATGTTAGCTAGTGAAAAAAACATAACGTAAATAAAAATTTTAATATTTTTAAAAATAATTTATTTAATATTTATATCTTAAAAAGTGATAAAATAAATAATTGAAATTTGACAAAATTAAATTTTATTGATTAAATAAAAAGATTTTCCAATAAAATGTCGGTATCTACAAAAGATTTTCCTTGAGAATATCGTGATCAACATCTAAGATTTTCCATTTCAAAAATAATTTTTTGAATTATAGCTAAATAAGGTATTGATTATATATATTTTCATAAACATTCGTAGAAAATAAATCGATTAAAATGGAATGATTTCGATGACATAATATTCAAAAAAATATAAAACTTGTTTTTATCTAAGTTTAATTTTAATTTTGAATACTTAAATTTTTATACAAACTTATTTTAATTTTATTAGTACAAAACATATATCTAAACCACAAAACGTATTCACAAAAATGAGTTAAATGAAATGCAAAATTCAGTAAGGAAATAAAGTATAATATTTGCACATAGTAAACATTTAGATAAATTTAGAATTCTACTCAGATTTATCAAACTCTAAAAGTTAGGAAAACACTAAATTTATCTATAAAATTATTCTTTATTTTTAAACTTCCGTTTCTTCTTCATTGTTGTCTTGTTCTTCAACACCTTTCTCCTCTCCTGTTGCGCTGGCATCATCCTGATCTTTATCCTCTTCTTCTTCTTCTTCTGCCGTCTTCTTCTCTTCCTCCTCCGTCTCCATGTCCAGAGTGTCGACAACCTCGTCAATGACATGGTTATCCATTGGCTCCTGGAACACGACTTCAGCACTATTGTCAGTCATCTCTTCGACACGAATTCGCTCCTTTTCTTGTCTGGCTTCTTCTTCTGCAGCCAGACGACGCGTTTCCTGGACAGAACATAGAAAAAACAATCAACCTTTTAGTCAGGCCGCCAAATCGGATTTTACGGGTATACCTGGAAGTAGAGTATATAAAATGTTTTTTTGCACTTTCTATGTCAGGAAATCACGCTGATTCTGAATCCGGTTGATGATATCATGTCACCTTTGAGCAATTTTCACAAAATCGATTTTTATGCTGCCATTACGTAAAAATAAATTTTTATCAATATCTCGAGTTTTATACGTCCAATCTTAATAATTTTGGTGGCTATTTAATTTTTAATATATTGTATATATAATGATAAATCTATGATTATATGTTTAGTAAATTTTTATTAAAATTCTATCCCTAACTTTACGGTGACTTCAGGTGTAAATATTCTTTGTTGAATTAATTTAATCTTTGAAAATATTTTACATTATAAATTCTGTGTATAAATGTATATAAAACTTTTTTAATTAATACATAAATATACAATAATAACCTTATTATTAATTGATAATTACTAAAATTAATAAGATTAAAAAACTATTGTCGCAAAAGTCTAATAAATCTAAAAAATCTAAAACTTCATTAAAAATGTATTGATTAATTGTTTAATTGTTACCGTACAATAGCTTCATTAAATAAAAGAAAACCATTTTTACAAACCCGTATTCTTTAAAAGTATTGCAAATACAGTTGAGAAATGTTGTTGCAAAAAACAAATTAATAAAATAGTAATATAAGAAACATTGCATGTTTAATAACTCAAGAAGTCTTGCGTAAATTAGATAAATATTTGGAAAGTATTTGGGATTATGCACTTATGACATATTCTTAGAAAATATTTTGTATCTGATAAAAAATTTACAATATGCTTATAATTTATCGATTATGGTTGAAAAATTAGTTTGAATTTTTATTATACTTCTTTGTATAACATCTTTGACAAAAATGAAGGCAAAAATCATTATTTTATAAATTCATATTTCTTAATGAATTTTGTAAAAAATGATTTTAATTATAAATAAGTATTTCCATGTTTTTCTAAATTAAATTTTTAATTTATTAATTTATTTTAAAATTGTTTTATTTGATACTATAAGTAATAAATAATATAAATTAGTTATATTAATTATCCCATAATAATCGATAATTATCCCAATAACAATTGTTAAGGTTTAATTCTCATAATAAAAATATTTTGATTATTTAGCTAACATAAACGTAATTATTGATTTCCTGTTTCACATATCAATCATAATTATGAAAAATATAGTCTTATAGAAATTATAAATTTTCAAACTTTTTCACACTAATAGAAAAGTTCACAAAGTAGAAATATAGTCGGGTTCCAAAGGAAATTATTAGACCAAGCATGTGACGGATAATTGCAAGTAGTCTGTGCTATGGTAATTAAATAAATTCAAAATGATTTTATTCTTTAAAAAATCACTCGACTTGACTCCCTTTTCCTTATTCCTTTACTCATCAGAAACTTAAAATTTTCCCCATAAATGTATCCATGATTTTTACAAGACATTAAACAACACAGAAAATATATTTGTGGATCCCATAATTTAGATACATGGTACAAATAGTAAAAATATAATCTTTTCCATTATTCTTAATTTTATTAAATTAAAAGTTATTTATTGTATATTTTTTCGGAAAATAATATTTATTAAATCGATTTTTCCTGAATAAAACATTGTAAGTAATTTTTGCAGTAAACCCTTCTCATGAAACAAACTAGATTTTTTGACAACGTACGTAATGACATTAACTTTATAACAAATAATTCTAAGATAACATGTGTAATAATAAAAAATAATCCACTAATAGATCAAGGAGTAAAAATTTTCTAAAAAATCTGTACAAAAAAGTCAAATTAAAAATAGGCAACTGAACCACAAAGTAGTTAATCAGGCATACGTAATTACCAGTCGACACAAGATGACTATAAAATGTTGTCATTAGAGATAATTTTGAGAACCCAATATATAATATAAATTCCGGAAGTATTATAAAGTTATTCAGGAGGAACATTTCTCGCCTCGCTTATTATAGTAATATTTTATTCTTATCACTGTCTGACGTTTTCTACTTCTTGGAACTAATTCATTTATTATTTTATCTGTTTTATTTTGCAAGTTTGTAAAGATTAATTCAATTTATGGCATATTTCTATAATTAAACTTAAAAAAAACTTAATAAAACCCCCAATCTAATTAAAAATAGAAGGATAAAATAGTACCATAGTTAATCATGGTTTTAAACCGCGTCAGTGTCCCACGCCTTTTATATCTTTGTTGACGACATTTTTCAGTATTGTTAACTTTTTCGGACAAAAAATAAATTGCCTGAATTTCTAAATTTTGCTTAATACATTTAAAAAATTCAAATTGGAAAAAATACTACCTAACTTAAAAGTAAGTAATGTCATAGTCAAAATCAGACAAATCGGAATTTTCATACTATAAAAAAAGTAAAATTAGATTGTTGATAATGTTATTAAGTCTATGGAAGTATTTCACATTCCTTATTTCCTTCACATCCCAAATTATCGTATTCCGTATTTTTATATTAACTATATATTGTTTATACAATAAAATCTTCGCAATGATTAAATATATTAATATGGCAATATAATGTACTTTAAATCTTCAAATGCAACAGTTGATCTCTTGAAAACTCACCAACTCATCATTAATTATAACTGTTGATTGATAATTGCCCTGTAGCTGGATATTCCACTCGATCTCATCCTCTAAGACGCGCTTGTTTTCTTCAGCTATCATTTCTCTCTAAAAGAAAAAAAGAAAAAGTAAAAAAAGAAAAAGAAAAAGAAAAAACCACGCTTCGTTATTTTTTAAAGATTTATAACTATATGGAGCTGTCAAATTAGACTCGTGGGATTGTTTTTCGCTTCAACAAAATGTAATTAATAATCAAAACTGACAAAAGATGAATCAAATAGATGATAATTTTGATGTTAAAAAGCTGTCAAAAATTCATCTTTTATTGAAAAAATGTTGTTGATCTTCTGAAATATTAAAGAGTTAAGCATATTTTATGAATATGTTAAAAATGCATATATGTTGAAATATAGTAGGATTTTTTAAATAGCAAAATTACTTATTAATATTATTTATTGATCAATTTTAAAGTAAAAATATTTTTGAATGTTTATCATAAAACTATATTTTTAAAAGATAACAATTTTTAAAACAAACCTTAAATGATTGCATAAAAATTGTCAAATTTAAACTGAAACGAATTATTAAATGTAGGAAATTTTTTTCCTAAAATTCATTTGCAATTAATTTCATGTAAACCATGGGAATAATTCTCCCAAGTTAGAAAAGATGAATTATGCGTAAATTGACGATAACATAAATCATTTTAATTTTATTAAAAATATTCTCCCTGGGGCTACTTTCTTTAAATGGAGAGAACTAATTTTATTTTGTGGAAGAGTTAATCAATTAAAGAAACTTGCACCCTCTTTCTTCAAAGGGACAGTTAGCTCAAACGGAACAGTGTATCTGACTAAACTTAATTTGACGAAATATATGAGCATGGCTGCGTGTATTTCAAGAGTATCAAAGCCTCTCTTGAAAGACAAGAGTAGACAAATTTAAGAAAAAAATAATATATATATATATTGTCATTTTTCGATTTTAGAATATTCGCTATAACCAACTAAATTTGAGAATGTTTTAAAAATTAGTTAGCCCAAATATATTATTAGAAGAATATGAATATAGTTGTTAATATCTTAAATTACGCAAATACTATGTCACATTTAAATTCTCAGAAACTTTAAATATTTTATATTTTATTTTGGATATGCAGTTATATAAACATCTTAATAAATTCTGAATTTAGAAGTAAAATAATTTTTATGATTTTTTTTTAAAGTTTGCTTAAATATCTAATATATATGATTATTGTGACAAAATTAGGATAATAAAATTAATAATAGTATCGTTTACAATTTTAATGTTGTAACTCGTTCTAACTTAAACCAACTTTTTTACTTGTTTTATATTTGATCTAAAAAAACTTTTGAAAATTGTTATACAAATGAAGCCAATGCTCAAATGAATAAATATTATATTTTTATAATATAATATAACATGTTTAGTTATTGGTACAAAAGTAATAAAGTTATCCCCGTCATTGGACCACATGCTTTAATTCGGGAATCATTCACATTTTAAATATTTACCCTCCCAAATTAATGAGTGATTTTGATTTTGACAGTGCTGTGGTTTATTTACGCCTTAAGATGTACATTTCGAAAAAGGCTTCATTAAAGAAACTTATTGTGTATTACAAGAAAACTTTTAAATTGGGAATCAGGAGAGGATTTACAAAAAAAGGATTAAATTCAGATATGTTCCAAAGAATACGTAATATACGATTTCTATATAAAACACATCAATCTATAGTTTTAATAGAAAGATTTTTTATTGAAATCATTAATATTTATACTAAAAAGAAATAAAACTATAAAAATCCTTTTATATTATATTTATTTTGCGAAATTGTCAGTCAAATTGTACTTTTATTATTGGAGGTCAAATATATTAATTATTTTACGTTAAATTGATTTGTCAAAGTCCCTTATACAATATGCCAACAAAATTATTTCAGAGATAACAGTATCATAAAACAAGTAATCTATTAATGATTGGCATAAAACGATTTTATGAGCGATCACAATTTAATGCTTTGTCAATGGGATTTCTAAACGTTAGTAAAATTTTTATTATAAGTCATACAAATAGGGATACACAATATATATATATAGTTTTCGTTTCTGACTGGAATTGAATTATTATGTCATGACAAAACAATAAGTTTTAAGTGATTTATTGATATAAATATATAAATAAGTATAAACGCTTCACACAAATTGAGACTGTTAGTTTTGATGGATGACGAAAATTAATACAATGGATTTTTCCATCCTGAAAATATGTCTTTCTATTATATTTGGCTTATAATGTAAATATTGTTTTAACTAAATCAATCTATATTTAGTTTAATAAAGTCCAATAAATGTATGCGATTGTATAAAAGTGTTATTAGCTATATGCCGCTTAATTTTCATTTAATTATGACCAATTTTAAGTTGAAAAGGTATATTATTGTTACTATAAAAAGGGATAATATTGTTAGTGTTTACAAACAATTCACAATAATACTAAAATATTTTGAAAATGATATCGTGTATAAACGTGTATTACTTTCTATAAATCATATTATTTTGATTCTTTTGATAAATAGTTTCGGTGAAAAACGCAATAATTATGCAGATGTACCTATTATAAATTGGGAAGAAGAACTAAAAAGAATTCTAGGAAAAATACAATGTAAAATTTGACGACAGAAAATGTATTAATTCAAATCAGTCACGATGAAAACGTCGTTTGTTTTACACATTTGCGTGGAGATTGTACAGGAAGATATTTGTGGAGACTACAGAGAAATATCTATCTATGTAGGTTGAAGTTTATAAATAATATAAATAATAAAAACAATTTTAGGAGAATAATAATGAAAACATGTTTTATATCATATGGACACTTATAGTATTCTCAATTTTTTATATATTCTCTGTACATTCTTTAACAAATTATGATTGTTTATAATCTGTTATTATATATGGGGAACTCAGACACCTTTTGCGTGTTTTATCAAATTTTCATAAAGAAAAGTTGGCAGGATTTTGAAACTGTTAATGTAAGTAGTACTACGTATCTTACCTATACAATATAATGTTTTTTTAATTTCAACATTTGGTTGGTATAGGTAACTAACAATATAATATTTTTTACAGAAATTGAGACATATTGATAAAAGAATTCATACATTGTCATAAAAGGCTAAATTAATAGAAATAGAAATGTATTGATTAAATAAATTTTTATGTAAAAAATGATACAAATGAATGTCTGTTCCGGTTATTTGACAAACGCCGCTAGATTCAAGTAATATTATTTTGTAACATTTCAATATTTTTCTTAATAAAAGGTTATTGAAAATATCTAGCTTTATTAAAAATTCAGAATTATTTGTATAGTAGGCTATTTGATGAATGATGAATACTTACACGATGAAAATGAAGATTACAATAAGTTTCTACAGACATATTAAAAAGTGAATCAAGAAATAATCATATATCAAGATTTTTTTAAATGTTTTTAGAAATTGATGTCTTTTATATTTGTAGTAATAATATATTGTATTAATATTACGTATCATATATTAACTATTCAGAACTCAGTTTATTAAAATATTGCTAATACATTTAATCGAGACAGCAAAAGTTTATTTATTCAAGTTAAATAGACTGCTAGACACACTTCTAATCTAGTAGATCTCTATTTCAATTGACAATTGTCAAGAAAACTAAACTAAAATAAATACAAATTTATATTTTAATAGATAGTAAAAGTATTTAATTGTTTTTAGACTTTTCATTTTCTAGCACAATAACGTTCTAATTTGAATAAAAAAACAAAAACTAGAATTTTTGCCCACAAAACGCACAACACTTGTTATACAACGATGTATAAATCGTCGACTCTTCGCAAAGTTTCGATATAATATAGTGAAATGAAACTTTAATGATCACTTTCACCATATCACCAAGTATAAATATCAAACTCATACTTAACAATTTCTGCAATAAAATATCTCATTACTATTTTCCATTCTGGAATACGACAGCGTCTTAGAATAATACAATATATTATTTATTGGTCTGGATGAAAATCCATCTAATGCGTTAGTTAATCTACAATCCTCACAGAATTATTTGTTCTCCAAATTACAGTGTCAAATGTAAAAAGAGGAGCTCTCTAACTATCTCCTCAGCAAAAAAGGAATTCACCTTATCAATACATTAACCATGTCTATTACTGACTTTTAGACATAGATACCAAATTAAATTATCAAGAAATGTAGACGTTTTAATGCGGTAATACTTTCTCACCGAATTTCTCATTCCATTTCCTCTAAATTAAAACTAGATTTCACTTCTAGTTACCTACGGTTCATTTTTTCTATCGTCACAATTATTTACTAGAGGTTTTTATTTGCACTTTAAATCCCATTTGACAACTTTTAAATGCGTTTAAATGTAAATATATCTGATTTATTTGATAGTTTTTAAAAATAGTTTATACAAAAAATTAATTCAATTGATTTTAAAATCGTGTTGAACAGATGAATTGTTTTATATTATATAAAATTAATTAAACTTCAGAATTAAAAATCTAACAAAAATAAAGATATTATAACAACCCGTCCTAAGGTATTATAACAACACGTAATAAGGTAGTATAACAACACGTAATAAGGTAGTATAACAACACGTAATAAGGTAGTATAACAACACGTCATAAGGTAGTATAACAAACAACACGTCATAAGGTAATAAAACAACACGTCATAAGGTAATAAAACAACACGTCATAAGGTAGTGTAACAAACAACACGTCATAAGGTATTATAACAACTCGTCATAAGGTTGTATAACAACACGTCATAAGGTATTATAACAACCAGTCATAAGGTAATATAACTACACGTCATAAGGTAGTATAACAAACAACACGTCATAAGGTATTATAACAACCAGTCATAAGGTAATATAACTACACGTCATAAGGTAGTATAACAAACA
>JAUZNC010023320.1:5499-17694 GCA_034780395.1 Vannuccia rotundouncinata | reverse complement strand
CTTGTAAGATGAAAGGATTATACTGATATGCCCACACGTTCCCTTGACTACTCTAATGAAAATTAGTACGTTTTATTCATAATATTGCAGCAAAGCTACTGTATCTGAAGGTTGCGAAATTTTTTCAGTTATGTATATAAAAATTCCATATACAGGTAAAATACAATACGATAAAATAAAATAAAAACCCCCTGAAATAATTTAGAAACTTTTATATTTTAAATTATTGTATTGAAACTTTTTTGGCTGAATACTTTTATGATGTACTTCTAGACACATTTCTCCATAATATAAGAATCCTTTACTAAATTTATGTAGATTTGTACACACAAATATATAAATATAAATTTCCATTATATTTTATAAAATTATGGTCAGAATTACACTATTCTGAATGAGAGGAAATGTTTAATAACTTTTCGTAATAAGTAATGTTACACTATTTGTTCACTGTATACACTATTAATGTCTGCATTTAAAAAGCAATACCAAAGTTTGTATACAAAAACGCCCTTTTTTCGGACACTCTAGTCTATACAATGAAGGTAAAAAAGACATTGAATACTTGCGACAATTGCTTATATAAGAAAGATGCATAAATTATTAGCCAATCAGAGCGTACCAATACTAAAAATAGAATGACGGGAAAATAAATTTTGTCGCAAACGTTGTGACGCCCTTAAAGAAAAGGTCTAGAAGTTTATTTTAATATCTTAATATTTCGTAATCCTAATCACCTTTGATATTTAAAAAGCAGTCAAATTTTGTAAGAATAAGAAACTGATAACACAATATTTACACTAAATAAAACCAACTAATGATGCGATTTAGTAAAGATTCGCGCAACTCCGTCGAAATTAGCTCTGAGGTTTCGAGTAAACAGTTATGCTAAAAACCGCAGAAAACTGTTTCGAAAATACATTTTTACAAAAGTTCCGTGAATTTACGTTGACCTTTGAGTTGCGTGTATAAAAAAAGTTCGGGGAGCTTTGTGCACTCGTCTGCCAAACCTGGGAGAAAAGTGGGCCACTCACCTGAAGTTTGGTAGCAGGACCACTAGAGCCACACTTAAAGATAACCTTTAGCTTGGACTGAAGAATACTCTCCGGTACTCCAAAGGTGACACACAGCGCCAGTTTAAGGTCAAAATAGGCAGCTGAGAACATAGACACGAGGGTGGATAGAAGTAGTTCCTCTGACGTCATCATTTCCAGTGTGGTGAGCGCACTTACGGGGTCCTTAAGAAGAACCACAAATACCCAAATAGTACAATGTTCTGCTTATCTTCAGTATAAAACAGAAAAACTCACGTCATCGTCAGGATTATTATCGACACGGAGAAGCGGCAGGAAGTGTCGACACACGACCACAAAAGGGTACACCCCCACCAGCACACAATTGCAGGCGGAGAGCAGTTCACAAATTTTGAAGACATCGTCCAAGAGATCCTTAGTGGACGATCGATGATTTTCACTATCAAGATCTTCTGAAAACATAGTTTGAAACTTAAATTATAACATCCATTGTGTCTTTAAAATAAGGATAGAAATAAATCTGGGAATGAGCTAGCCATATTTATATATCAATACAATCAATGTCTGATCAGAATATTCATGGATCCTAGCTTAGCTTACATTTAGAAACAATTGAATTCCATTTTTGATTTTGACCATGATTATATAAAAAAATAATATAGTTGAAAATCAATAAAAGAATATATTTATGTTCTGTAATTGTATTTGAATCACCTACCGGCTTCGAATACATTGGACCTGATCAACTTCTGAGTAAAACTCGCCAGTGGTTTGATAAGTTTAGCGGCTCCACTAACCTCCTCCTCATATCGGATTTCAAACATCCAGTTTGTGTAGGGGTTCTGGAAATTGGCTGCAGTCCGACGATTACGCTGAAGAAGATGGCAACAGTGCGAAATTTTAATTCTATGTACTTAAGTGATAACACAGGCTATCACGTTATTATTAATCAATTTTCGTCCAAAGAGGAAATGGCTGACTTACTTTGGTTGCAATGAAATTCGACTTCTTTAAAGATACTTCATAAAGATTAATAATAATTGCAAATAATTTCTCCAGCATGAAAATGTTATCCATTTCATTGCATATTATGCTGCTTTCTGAAGAAAAACAGCAAGGCATCACGCACATTATTCAAAGATTAGATGTATTAGTAATTAATAATTAAGTATAAAGAAATTTTGCATCACATAATAAATTAAAATGCTTAAACCATATGCAAAAGGGTGCACAAACAAATCATATACAAGTGACGTTGGTTAATTTACCAATGTAGAATTAAAAGAAATCTTCAAAAACCCATTAAAGAAATTGTATAAGTAAATTCTTAGGTTACATTTATTTCGTGATATTTATGGAAATATAATATTATGTTCTTTTAATTCATCAAAATGTAATTTGACTGACTGCTTTTGCAATTAAACTCAGATTATATAATCAGACTCCAATTTTCTATAAAGATATAATATGTTCTGATAATTTGAATTTGAAAGAATTTGAAAGTGTCCAAATGCAACGTAATTCAGCAAAATCAAAAAATGAAAAACAACTGAAGGATTTGATTATAAAGTAGCAAAATAATTTACTCCCAATATAATTCAACCCTTTTAAAATCTCCAAAAATCTTAATTCCGAACTAGTTAGTCAACATGATTAATTATAGTGTAGCTACACGATCAAGAAGCGTTCCCACCTGTTCTAGTATTAAAAGCGTCTCTGATAAGGATCAGATGATGAAGAGCCCTAGAAGCAGCCAGGGCATGCACGGCATGATCCGGGGGCGTCTCTTCATCCTCCAATAGCAGGAGGGCGCACACACGATCCACATAACGCAGGAAGCAGGCGGGGGGAGCCAGCAGTAGGGGACACCAATCCTCAGGTTGGGCTTGAATTCTTGTCGAGAGAGAGTCTAGTGAGGAGTGAAGAAGAGCGGGCGCATGCTCTTTGGAGAGAGAAGTGGAGAGGACCCTTGACAGACAGATGCTGCCCACCTGACACATAATACAAGCCGACACAGAATAATACAGGACCTGTTGGTGGAGACTAACATGATAATCATGATAATAAATTCAGTAGAATGAAATAGAAAACAAATTAAATATTCCCCAGACCTGGATAACAAAATACGAATATTGCTATCAATTTTAAAATTTTTTTTGAACTCATTAATAATTTGATACAATATTTCAATTAATGCATTAACTTTATAACCAAATTATAGCTAAATCGTCACCTCAGCATCTGTGACACCAAGACATCGAGCAAGAACCATCAACGAGGGATTGAGATTTAATTGAGAGCACTGCTGTGAGCCTGCCTCTTTGGCTAACCTGGTGATAATGCTTACACCAAGATCAGGACTGAACAAATCCTCGCTAGACCAGATGTCTCGTCGTCCCAGTTGTATAAGGGATCGAAGAGCGCGCAGTCTCCGTGTGACGTCATGAAGATGGTTAAGGCTCGGTTGTGTAGCTAACTCACGAGCTGTTATAGTGCAGCCAAGTTTGCAGAGAGAGATAATCTTGGGACAAAAACACGATCTTTGTTATGAGGTTATATTGAAACTGAAGGTAAAATTGTACATCAGAATGTTGTATAGGTTTCCCATTCAAATGTGTATGAATGAGCAAACAAATCTGGAATATTGAATTAAACATTGGGCATTCAAGTCCGCAGGTCCATTCAAATTCGTTAAATAGCGTTCAAATTGAAAATAGGTCATATTTGTATCTATAATATAAGTTACTTTATTTGGCTCTTTATGAAATCTACTAAGAAATTCTAAAGTTATAAATTATAGCAAAATATATACATTCCCAAATGAAGTTAGTAGTGAAATTAATAGTTAGAGATATACTATATACTTTGCCTAAATAATAGGTATGTTTAACACATTGGAGAAAATAAATTAAAAAATATGTGAATATATATAATATATTATTATACGTCAATTAAAATGGATTTCTTAGTCGATTTCATAAAGAACCAAATGAAGTATCTTATGTAAAAATATGCGACTCCATTATTTGACTAAATAGAATTACCTATTTCAAATTTGAATGAGATTAAACGAATTTGAATTACCTAAATTCATATTTGTAGCTCAATAGTGGTATACTTGCGAACTCGAATTTGAAGGACTTTATTCAGAATTGTTTGCTCATTCATACACATTTTAATGGGAAAACCTAAAATAAGAAAATTTTTAAGAAATTCTTTTTGACTGGATTTTGGGGCACAATATAAGTGCTATTATAATTCTTAAAATACGGAAAAGATTAAATTCAAAATGGAGAAAGCATTTGTGTGCTCACTGATTCATCTGTCAAGTGTGTTAAGCTGATTGTGCGCTCTACAACATCAGACAACATCTGACGTCTGATGGTCGATACATCCGCCGGCTTTTGATTGGACAGCCAGTCAAGCCAATCAATAACGCGCTCCACAGTGATCGATTCGGAAGCTAGACAACTCAACAGACGGTTGGAACAGTGAACATAGACGGTGTGGGCGGGGATGCGTACCTCCCGAGCGAGTGTGAGAGAGTCCATGAGGGCCGAACACCGTGACCAGTCACAATCAGAGAGTGGGATAATATGGGAGAGGACTCGACACAGTGCCGCTCGAAAGGATAAATTATCAGCTTGAATCTGGTATCTGTAAAGTTTCCATCAAAAATGTCAACTAATATAATAAATTATTACTATGACTAAAATATAATGGCAAATAAAATTCCTTGGCCGATTTACTTTCTTAAAATTGGAGATATTCTGGCCTTCGACTGAAGCATGACTAGCGAGGAGACGAGAGAGTGATTCAGTTGGACACACTGATTTACTAGAGAGTCGAGTTCATCCGGCCAAGGTGTGCTGGCTACCTGACAGAGGTCCACTGTTAACTAAAAAAACAATGTAGAGAAAGGATCAATCACTGTTAGGCAATTCATATAAGCAAAAAATCAATACAAACGTCAATATTATATCAAATAGGTTCTAATTTAAAATAATTGAAATATTGGAATGGATCAATACCAATTAATAATCAAAAATAACTACCGACATGAATCAATTCTTTCTATTTCATCTCAATTTTTGTAATTAAATGATAACTAAAATTAGCTGGATTGAAGAAGCATAAAATATTCAAAAAGGATAACGGTATTGGTATAGGTATTTAATTTATAATGTTTGTGATTTCTTTGTTGGTTGTTCTCATTTTAAATATAACATTTAAAATTATCCATAAAAAATATCTAAATTAATATTTTTATTAAGAAGTCATTCTTTTTAAAAACCAATAGTTTTTGGATTTTCTGATAATAAACTACATTTTCTCAATAATATTTGTTTCGATAAATAGCAACAAATCAATAATGAATAGCTAACTAAGATCAGAAAACAATCATGCATTACCCGCAGTCGAGTGAATGGACTTGTCAAACGAGCAATAACAGAAACTGCTCGTCTGGTAAATATGTGCCGTTTGTCCCCACCGCCTGTCTCCCATTGGCCAGCAAGATTGTAACTCGTCGTTACTTTCTTTTTGGAAAGTAGGTCAGTGACGTAGCCTGACAGGAAATTTTGCTCACTGATTCCGTTATCCTGATAGAATATAATGCCCATATTTTTTCAAATAAATGGAATAATTTTAAACAGTGTGAACAATATTTCTCATACGATAAAAGAAGTATTTAAAAAAGTCTGACAATTAAATATTATAAGTAATAATTATTATATTAATGACATAATGATAAAATCAATCCAATTGTTGTAGTTGTAATAATCACCTCAAGATAATTCCGGATCTGTCTGTCTAGGAAAGATCCAATACTTCCGAGGCGATCTGTCATACGATATGCGATAGAGTTGACTGTTTCCTTTCGATAATTTGCAAGACTGATTTGGAAATTGTACCTGTAGCATAAATAAATATTATTAACTGGAAAGTAACAGTCAATTGCAGTTTATTTAAAATATATTCAAGTTTAGATAAAAAAATGTTTAGAGAACATATTATATAATACTATAGATCTTTCGATTAATCGAGGTTGTTTATAATATAACCCAGTGCTGCCATTCACCAAAACCAAAATATTATCTCAGACCTTAAAATGTATAATCTAAGATTCACATTTAAAATTTTAACGCATCAGATTAATAAATAAAAATAAACTAATTAAAAACTGCCAATATTTGAACGAGAAGCAACCACATGGAATTTTTAATAATAATCAACATATTGAATAATAACATAAATAAACAGTCTATATTGGGACATACAAACTAGTCCCTATCTATGACAATCTATGTAAATGCATTATGAAACAGTAAATCAGTTTAGTCTGGAAATGTTCGGCAAACTTTCTATAAATGTATGCGCAGTCTTGATATTTGTAGTAGATTTATTAGAATGTTGAATGATGTACATCTTATCTCCCCTCAACAATAGGTAGTCCATCATCATCATCCTTTTTGAAAGTTGATGTAGACAAAATGAAAAAAAGCCTCCAATCTCCAGATTTATTTAGAATTGACAAAATTTGCATTCAGTTTCTTTCTCTCTGAGAGCCATCGTATTAAGTTGTATTCTTCCTTAGTAGGGTCAGTCAACCATCCACGGTTAAATTTGGTGGATCGCTTGTAGGCATACCTCTAATTTTACTGCACCTGAGTAAAGTCCCGTAGGCATGCCATGCTTTATTATTGATAGATATATCAGAAAATGATCATTATACAAAAATAGAAGACTGCTTACTTGGTGTTCAACTGTCCAATAGATCTTAGGTCGAGAATCAACTGTCGAAGTGGCCACATCGGGTCGACACCCTCCGTATTGCTAGTCAATCCAGCCAACATGGTGTAGGCCTCGTTACCAGGGGTGACCAAATTGCTGTTTTCGGTTGACAACTGCTCCGCATCTTCCCCGGTGGAGGTGGAAGATTGAGGATAACAATGTACACTGGAGAGCACGAGATGAATTCTGTGGATGGCGTTATGAGGCCATTGTTCCGAGGTTTCCAAGAGAAGAACACGAGATTCAAACCAGCGAACTAGTTCTGGCTGATAAAAACACAATTCGAATTCAGAACAGTTCATAATAATGACTGGTCCAGCTATCAAACAGTGTTCGGTTATACGTACTAGTGACAATGGAAGATAAGCGATTACAGCGGGCAAAAGTTCTGTACGCATCCAAACCTGGACAGCTGTCTCGTCGTGATCAGAGAAAAAGTTTGTAAATTGTTGGCAAATAAGAGCAACACAGGGTTCACCCAAGGACTCCATTGTAGAGATCAGATCCCCCTGATAGAAACAAGAAAGAATTCAATGAGAGTCAAAACATTTGAATGGTTTGGTATCAGTAAAAATCAATTAAAATCGATCATAAGCGCAACCTTGTAAAGAGTCCATATGAGGAAAGCACGGTCTGTTTCACCGTTTTGGAGGAATTTAAAGAACTCCGAAGAAATGTCGGCTAGATGAAAGAATGACCATTTCTCAGGACTGAGAGGAGAGAGAGAGAAAAAGAGTTATCTTAAATATTTGAAATAATCACATTTTAATTATTTTTACCTGTAATCAGTACTGTTATATATACGAGAAAAGGCCAACAGACGTTTCATGGAATGCGATATCTGAATAGCAAGCAGTAGATAGTGATTTAAAATATTATTTTTATTAAAATGTAACATTAAAATAAACCTTTTTTATACAGGACAACCAAGGTTCTTTCTGGTGATCTTCAACGGTTATATTGTTGAGCTAAAGGAATGAAAAAACATTTTCTTTCAAATGAAAAATATATTTAAATACATTACGTTTTAGATAATTGAATACCATAACACATTCATACTTTATTTTCAAGTTGACGAAAGAAGTCGAGTTGAAGCTGGAAGGTCTGTAGTGTGGCTTGAAGACAATTGTCAACAATATAGTCAGAAGACATTACGTTCTGAAAAGTAAAAATCTATTTGAAGTAAAGGTACCAAACTATTTGAATAAGAATTCTACAATAAAAAATCAATATAATGCAAATAAAATGTTTTTTTGGAAGTGTGCAAAAAATATAGATAAAAATTGCGAAATATTTGTATACTATTCCACCTTCAGATACTTTTGAACAGTATTTAAAACAAACCGAAATCACCTTAATTTTCATCAGACAATCAATAACACTTTGTCCATTTGAGTGTTGAAGAGTGTAGTGCATTTCGTGCAGATGAATTATCTTAAAGAAAAATTTGTAAAATTCGCCAATAAAAAAAAACTTATCAAGCATTAAAATAGTTTAGGTTAACAAAAAAATGTACAATTATGAATAAAAACCATGACAAAAAATCAATAATAGTATTAACATATAAGAAGTATAGATTATCTTAAAGTGAAAGGAACAGTGCAAATAACTAACTTCATCGTCCAAGTTGAACATCAATGCAAGTTCCTTGGCTTCTTTAAATCGATATTGACCTATATATCGATTCAATCTGAAAGAATAAATACCAAGACAAGAGAGTAACATCCATGTGACTGAGCCCAAAGAAAGACCAAGCCTTACTTATCGGCAGGATCTATTTCCTCAATCTTCTTCAGAAAAAGAGATTCTCTTTCTCTGTCAGGATCAATGATCAGGAAGAAGTCCTGGGTGAATCCAACAGACGCCAGACAAGCCCCACTTGAGGTAGTCATCTGCTCCATCAAATCGAAGCTAGGAAAGCCACGTATCTCAAAGATGTTTCCTCCCACATTCTCAGCGGTTGTCGAACACATGTCATTTTCATCAGACTGACGGATGATAGCCAACTGACAGAGGTCTGAGGTGTGCTCACCTTCGCTTCTAGAGATTGAAATTAATCATTGAAAACAGTCATAATTAAAAAAAAAATTCAAACGATGTTCAAATTCTTAAAAATGAAATCACGATTTTGAAAGATTGATGAGAATCGAAATGTCACATTAAATTGAATAAAAGTTTTATATGAATTAGGTCAAATCTTTATTACACATCATCCGTGTGTGAATTGGTTAATGTAAATGTTTAGAAGAAAAAGAGTAGATAACAAATTATTTTTAAACCTCATACGTATCTGTATTGAAAATTTTACATTCAGATTTTTCAAATTATAACATCTTATAATAACTCTAACTTTCAATAACCAAAGTATAGCACGAAAGTCCAAAAAGAACAACCAGAGAAATCTGTATTAGTTCCAATTCAACAATACGCATTATCAACAGCAGTTAAGTGGGGTTATTAGCGGAGTTCTATATAAAAATGATATTGAACATGATATTACCTGTTAATACAAATGAGTGAACACTTAAAATAAAGAACGTATAAGGAAATAAAAAAAGTGATAATGAAATAAATTATACATAATTATGATTATTGTAAAAGTTAGAGAATAAATATTTAAAAAAAATATTTACCTGATAGACAGACTCTTGATCAATTGAAAATCTGATATATTATATTGATCCCATTTTCCAACTTCCATTTGATTGTTAACATCAAATAAGTGAAGTTCTCCCTACAAGTGAATGAAACGTGAAATCAGAAAATCTATACGTCCACAATTGCAAAAAAATACAACTTAATAATAAATAAACGAATGTAAATTACTAACATTTATTGAAAACAATTCTCTACAAACTTACCAAGTCACTTAGAGCAAGAAGATAATCTCCAGAAGGTAAAAACTCCGTCTTGACAAAGTTTGGTAAAGACTCCTCATCTGGTGATAGAAGGTCCACGCACTCATTAGACCTGATCACGTGACCCAGAGCACCATTGTTGGTGCAGATAAATTCTTCGATTGTAATACAATTACTCTGAAAGAGAATATTAATTTTCAAATAAAACTATGCTAATATAATTTACCTTTAATGTACATTATGGATTCTCCGAGAATATAAAAAATAGTATTTTTCCAACATCTTATACAAAACCAAACATTAATTTAATCAATTATAATAAATAACTTTCATATTTAAACATATTTTAAAAGGTTCTTACAAGTACAATTTTAAAATGCATAACATAAATTTATGTAACAAGTAGAACATAAAACGGAGGAAATTAATGATACTGAACAATTTCAAAAGTAGTACAAAGGCCGATTTTAGAGAAAAAATAATATTGATTTTAAATGGAATAATATCGATTTTATCTATATAATATATCCTAAATCCATAAATTATAGAAAATTTGAATAAATTCTAAAAATTAGGCGTATAATAATTTTATTTTGCAATCAAAATCATAATAATAGGGTTCCCACATTTTTCTAAATTGAAATTCAAGGGATTTTCAAGAGTCAATTATAAAAATTCAAGGGATTTCCAAGCGACATTCAAGCGATTTTCAACGGTAAGTCATATAAATATAACATTGTTTTAATACAGTCGTCTATATAATATTGTCACAAAAGTCTCTATACGAGGTAATTTTTTATTAAAAACAATTGGTTCGGTTGTCTATGTCTTTCAGTAAATTCTCAGTTTGTTGATGTCTATTTTAGAGTTTGAACTCTATCAATATTGTGAATATTTTGTAGACAATATTGCAATATTGTGCGTTTAAAAGCCATTGTCAATTGAAGATCGCACAGAAGTAATCATCCATTTTTGTTACAATAACGTCAGGCGAAGTTGCACATAACAAGTGATAAAGAAAAAATTGGCCGTCAGCCACACATGAAGCAACATCAAGCAACAACAACCACAGCAGTAGTAGTTAGCCCAAAGAAAAGTTTACGACGACATTCTGCAGAAACTGGTATTAGTCGAAGCAGCATGCATCGTATTCTCAAAGAAAACAATTGAAGACGATCACGACCGGAAACTTCAGTTATGCGAGAGGGCAAGCAACAATATCGCGAAATATGTTTAACTTTTCGTCATTAATATTGTTTTCGGACCATATCTCCTGATCTAACTCCACTGGACTTCAACGTGTGGGGCCATATTATGTCAAGTAATTATGTATCAGAAACGCATTCGCACAGCATGTGACGCATTACTCCGGACATATTGGCACGCGTCAGTCACGAGTGAGAAATCCATAATGTATTGAAGTCCATGGTAAGCACATTGAGCATAATATTCTGTAAAGTTAGACTTTGTAAATTTCGTAATAACAATAGTAAGCAATCGTTCTTAATAAAAATGTACCTTGTATATGGAGACTTTAGGGACACACTGTATATAAAAATATGAAAGAACAAATTATTATTATGTTAATAATTTTGATTTTTTATGAACTGGTCTAATATATTATTGTATAAAATTAAATGAAAAAAAGAGAGATTCAAGGGATATATGAATTTTTTTCTAAAAGTTAAGGTTTCTAAAAGGTCATTACAAAATTCATTCAAGGGTTCTCAAGAGATTAAGAAAGACTTTCACATTACAATTTATTTATACTTTCTTAAGTAAGTGTATTTTCCTTTTATGGACTTCTATTTCAGTGTGGTATGTAAAGCAAATGTATATAGATATATATATAAATAAATTTCCTAAATAAATAAATTGATTGATATAATATGAACTTACCACGGTGGCAAGAAGGTAAGACTCAACAACGGAGAAGTAAGAGGCACAACCAGGCGAAACCTTTATTATTAATTCTGACATGAGTTCTTCGGCGAGGGAAAAATTCTCCTCAGATAGCGCTAATTTGGAAAAAGATTATTAAATTAAAATAATCAAAAATATAATAGTAATTATCCGTGTAACTACTATTATAAAATTGAACAAAGTTTTAAATATCTGATTTCAAAATAAGACTCAAATTGAAATAATCGATAAATTATTAAATTAAATAATTCAATTGACTATTATTTTTATTTTGATAAATTAAACAGAGATGCGATTGAACAACAAAAATGAAATATATATTGCGACTATACAAAGTAAATGAGTTTTTGATAAAAAATACAGATAGCGGCACTAAATTAACCTTTAACCTGGTCCACTTCAACACAGCGTCTACTCAACCACCTGATCCACTTCAACACAGCGTCTACTCAACAACCTGGTCCACTTCAACACAGCGTCTACTCAACAACCTGATCCACTTTAACACAGCGTCTACTCAACAACCTGATCCACTTCAACACAGCGTCTACTCAACAACCTGATCCACTTCAACACAGCGTCTACTC
>JAUZNC010023309.1:6919-23706 GCA_034780395.1 Vannuccia rotundouncinata | reverse complement strand
GAATAGAATAGAATAGAATAGAATAGAATAGAATAGAATAGAATAGAATAGAATAGAATAGAATAGAATAGAATAGAGAATTTAGTCATCAAATCTTTTTATAACTATATTTTAATCCTTCCAATTTTCTAATGCGCTATTAATATTCTCTTAAATTTGTATATAAAAAAAAATGAACGAAACTAATAAGGAGCTTATGACCAAATTAAAGAATAATTTTGTCATGCTATTTTAATTAATATAAATCTAGAAAATAAAATGAAGATGATTCGTGTGTGAACTGTTACAGTTTATTTTTTATTTTACATGTTTTCTTTGTCAGAGTTGCTTATCAAGACTAATCCTCCAACATATATTACAATTACTCTAGAACAATCATAGCTTAAGATTTCGCTGTTAATGTTATTTATTAAATGAGTCAGTAACCTTGTATTTTACATTGCAATTAATAAATGATGATCGATGCCAAAACAAAGTAAGATTCAGTAAAAGATATAATGCAGCTTCAATAAGTGCGAAAATTTGTCCCCTATAAAGTGTTTATATTCTATTCAAATTATTTGTTTGTGCACAATTGCCCGAATCTAATTAATTATCAATTTTTTTTATTAATATCAATAAATGAAAGGTCCAGCGGACAGTTAGCTTCAATTCATATTTTTTAGCTGATGGTATTCCAGGAAATTGGATTAGACATATACGATATAGTTACTCACAGACAGGGAGAAAGAGGAGAAGATAACAGCGCAGTGTTTGGTGTTGCTTGAGATACAATGTGTCAGTCAGACTGCTCTGGAAGGTCTTGGGAAGGATGTATTCTAGTTGAAAGGATGTGGGTATTGGGTCCTCTCTAAACAGGTTGAGTGCGTTCTTTATCTCAGAGGACAATGGCGTTGACTTCCACAGAGGTGGAGCTTCCGTTGACTCTTCCCGAAGATAATAGGACGAGAGAGAAGAAGTTGGTAAAGCAAAGAGGAATGATTACCAGGACTGCGTCTGATTAGGTCACTATTATAAGCCACACATTGAAGGTATTTCGTGGATGTGAAACTGCTGATTCAGTATATAAATATATATTCCAGGTTATTGAGAGGTAGGTTGGTGCAGTGAAACTACTTTGTTGGATAGTTGTTGCCGAAAACAGATGAAATATTGTCTGTCAGAATGTCTTTCTTGATGAATTAAGCAGGGAAAATGTTGAGCAAGAATATCAATCCGGAAGCATTCAGATTAATTAGCATAGAAATTGGGTTGCGTTATGAAATATTATAAATATATTAGGATAAGGTAAAGAAAAAATGCAATTTTTGGTTAGCAGCAATTCTGTAGCGATATTACAGAAATTCAATGACCAATATCACATCATCTATATACACTTTTTCGGGTCTTTCAAAGATGTCAATTGAACCAAGCGAGCAACTGTTGTCTGAATTTAGCATTTTTGTGACGGTAATGTGAATGGGAGAGGAGGAGAGAAGTTCAATTTAGTATCGATTTCAGTGAAAATAGGAGCCGGAGTTGGTGTAGGATGGGGTGTATTTTTAGCTACAACTAACTCTGGATGCCCGTGTAAGAGCGGCGCATGGCAGAAATGGCAACATATGAAGAGAGACGTACTAATGGCTCTGAGGTGTCAATCAAAGAAAATACAGGACTATTTCTGAAACCCATCTTAAGCTTCCTACACCGTCGACGAACGGTGTACAAGGGTAACGATACATGATGACAAGAGGTATTAGGGGATTTTCCCACAACTAGATTGGGTCTATTAACCATTTCTATTTCACTTTTTACCCTTTTATATTATAAAAGTGATGACTGAATCAAAAGACAAGACCCGCTCCCATTAACTAAGATTATCAGCTTTCGATATACATGTAGTCTAGCACCTGAAGGATGAGCCCCTCTGTGCAGTGACTATCTGGAAGGTATCTTGTCGAGACTGTTGATACCAGAAGACTGCATGCTAGCATGTTTGTTGTTGTCAAAGGCCATAGGTACCTGTGTTTCTCCCATTCTCTGACCGGTAGAGGGATAGAGGGATAAAATGCAGTTATATTGACGCTCATGTGTGTGGGGAGGATCTAGGAAGGACAGACACGTACAGGGGTTGTATTCACAACAAACTAGAGCATGTGAGGGCACTGAGATAAATTTGGGGAGCTTAAATCAAAAACGAAATATAGACAAATTAAGATTTTATTGTTAAAAAAATAAATTTTTAAAATTGATGTTTTTTTAATTGAAACGAAATAATACGTGTTTTAAAAAGGTTATGATATAAATTATATAGACAAGAAACCATAGAGATATAACTGTACTATCTTGTAGGACCATGGTAATAGCCAGTTAGCTCACAGCAATGCTATATGACTATAATATATGTATAGGATACCTTAAAATTGGAAAGTTTTTGAAAGTCTGTAACTAGATAATTTTGAGCATTAATAACGAAACCTGCAAAGTATAAATGCCTCATATGCACCAATTTTATGTTCAAATATAAAGTTAATTCGTCAAAAAATTTAAAAGTTGCATTCCTTCCTGCAATTATGGTGTTTTGGAAGAATTCTTCCTATATTCTTCTTCTTCTACCTTAATAAGTAGATCGAAAGCATTGATTAATATAGATTTTGATCAAATATTTAACATATAAAATTCATGTGCGTAATACTTAGAATCCTGAAAGTGTCAAAAGATATGACAAACGGAAGCTTAATAAATGAGGAAAAACAATAAAATAAATTAGACATCAATATACACAATATTTCCGTGATATTATACATTCAAGTTGAGTTGATATATTAAAGTTTTAAAATATTAATGGATATAAAATATAATTGATCTATTGATATAAAATCTTTTATAATCAATATGAATATCTCTATATGACATCTTATAGACATCGTTGTGTCATCGACATTATATATCTATACTTTAGTTATAGTGTAGTTATATAGTACGTGTAATGTCTATGAGATGTGTTAATTAATAAATTGAAGTTAATAATCACTATTCAATCATAAATATATTTTTACAAATTGAAACATGTTATTTAATTTAAATGATAATATATCTATGTATGATGTAGATAATAAAATTTTAGAATCAATTCTCGGAAATAATTATTTTTTTCTAGATAGTGATTTTGATTTAGTAATATTTAAATAATCGTTACCTATCCATATAATACAATCAATAATAATACAAGAAAATAATTTTTTTGAGATCATCATTTTTACTGCATTTGTGTATTTTCTTAGAATAATTTTATACAAAAATAAGTGATATTAATTAATGCTAAAAATTGCAAAAAGTGAGTTAGCCCAAATCTTAAAATAATAAAATAAAAAATGAATGTAAACTAACAGAGCTTCAAGAAAAACAAGGAAAAGGATGTTAACATTTTGCAAATTGTGTAAGTTTTGGATTTGTAAGAAATGTGATTTCAAGTGATAAACTTTGTACTAGGCGATAAAGTTAGGACCAATTTTAATTAGTCGTAACTAAAATTATATTAAATTTTTATAATAAATTTACCAATACAAAATTTGGTTTCGACTTTAAAATTATTTCAATCTATAAGAAAAAGAGTATTGTTATTTAGTGTTAATTCAATTATAGCTAAATTGGGCGATTCATTTAATCAATACCTATGCAATATTTTTCACTTCGAAAACTCATCCTATAGTGGACATTACTGCCGGTGTTAAAAATATTAACAAACGATTGTACTGTAATGATAAAAACATTGGAACTAAAAAAGGTTTATATCCGATTGCCCTTTTTTTGCTTTAAATAATAAATTATTTAAAGGTATACATTATTAAATTATATAGTGTAGAAATCATAGATATATTACTAAACTATATACATGATTACATAGAGTGGAAGTTATAGAAATATAACTATTCGATATTATGTAGGTACCTACATTATTACTGCCTTAAATTTCTTAATTAATTTTCTTTTAGTTTTTGTAAAATTCTGTTCAAACATATTTTGTTTATCACGAAACATAATTATTAATAATTTTTACACACCTAATTTATTTGTATTAATTTGGCATTATATTTTCTATGCTTTGATACGTGAAAATATCCTAAAATTATTTTAAATATAAGTTGTTTGTTTTTTTATTAATGACGAGTAGTCTGTTACATATTTATTATTTTTTATAAAATAAGAAATCACAAATTTATTCATTTTTGAAATTATTAATGTCTAAACGTTATCAAATATGTTTATATTAAGATGTGTTCTCTTCTTATATTGCAATACAATTTGTTTAAATAACAATTGTTGATGGATAAATGTTTGAAAGCGTTATCCCTTTTGAATTTTTTGAAAATTTACAAATTAAATTATACAAAGAAAATATTTTTAAAATTTATAACTTTTTGTTTCTATGGTGTGGTATTTTGTAAGAAATAAGTTTTAATTATACTGATATATATATATATATAAGTTTTTATATAATTTCAATACATAATCCATTATCTTCATCAACATCTTCTGATTCTATTTGAAGATAAACTTCTAATAATGATAGCATTTCTATTTTGGTACATCATTTATCATATAATAACAATGCTATTTAAAATATTTAGAACAATTTTTGTGCGTAATCAATTACCTATATTACCAAAGTGTATAAATACAAGTTTTTGATACTGTCAAGATTTCATTACTAGTTTAACATTAACAATCAAACAATTATTTAATATGATAAATTATAAAACGTTGGATAATCCCTAAGTTATTATATACTCTCTGATTCTCTTATTATACTTTCTAAGCTTGATATACAAACACAAACTTTCGAAAAGTTAACTGGTCTCTTAATTAATTACAAATCTTTACAGATATACTCAGTAGTTCTCTTCATTTTTATGTAACTGTGATGACATGATTGTCAATTTTATAATTACACGTTAAACTTATCCGTGTTACATGAATCTTGATAAAATGAAAATTTTATACAACATTTTAAACTACTGTATCACCAGCTGTGTCGTTGCGATAATTCCATTGTTTACATCAACTGAAGATGGTAACATCCGGTGTTGGATTCACCATAGCACTTGCACTTTATTACTACCTAATCTGCGTGCCTTTGTTTACTGTAACAACTTATACAATTAGCAGTAGTATATAACTGGTCCTTTACGGCCTAGCAGTCCTGTCCAATCTTATATAACTTCATCAGATAACTCTGAATACAAATTAATTGTATATTACACAGTTTAGCACATGATGTTTCTAATTATTAGTCGTTATTATTCAAAATAAGGAAGCTTGCTAAATAGTAGGTTTTCTAGATAATTCCCTCATCATCCAATAATGTGAATCTGAGGAGACTGAAGGGGGGGGTGGCTGTTTTGTAGTTGAATTTACACATAGGATGCACAGCAGTAGCACACATGACGCGAATTAGCTAAGAACAATCAACCAAGATTGTCAGTTATTATCGATAGTCCAGTTCCCGTGCTTTCGAAGACAGTTTAAGTTGATCAAGTGATTCCGGGACCTTCAAACTACATCCTCTATGACGGGAAATGGAAGGTTAGTAAAACTTAGAACGGATGGATATATCCGTTTTCCTTTGGCATTATTGTTTCTGTAGTCTGGTTCTTTAGTTCCATCCCTAGCAAATTACTGTATATCGTGCACACTGGGACAGTCCTAGTTAGACGCAGAAGACCGTGTCTGCCAGCAGACATGGCCGATGTGACTGATGTCATAATATTGGGAGACATAATTATGAAGTCATGTATTCAATATGTAGTTGCTTGTTGTGGATCTTTCAGACAATCACAGCACCCTGATTCTTCAGCGATCATTCAGTAACAACAGTTACGATTTCCATCATCAAAAACCGGCTTCTTCAAAGGGTATGTATAAATATTTTCTGTTTTAAGATTTAGTATAAACGATTTATAAAGGCTTTTGCTATTTAAAATTGTTATTATGGACTCATAACTTAGTTATATCTCTATCTATTATATTTTTTCCAACTGAACAAATTCGTTTTATTTTAATAATCTGTAATAATTTTATTTTTATTTTAATAGTAGCCGACTATTTTTGACACTGCCAAATAAAATAGATAATGACTTTATTAGTATAATGATGTGATTTTAAAAATATTTTTAAACGCGATATTTCAGTGATTTGTTATTATGAAAATATTGAAAATAAAGTGAACTAATTAATTAAATATGAAACGATAGGCTATTAAAAATTTGAAAAACGAGTGTAATGCAATATATTAACATTATTAAAACACTATTTTGACTGAAATAAATTTTTAAAATATTTAAAATTTTAAAATATTTCTAAAAAAATTTCATGCGTCAGATATTATATTTTAATAAAATAAATTACTAAACTGTTTATCGTTTGATGTTTAATCGCTGTTGTATAAAAATTGATGTTTTATAAAAAAAATACTTTTTAAAATTGATTCTCGTATTATATAAAATCACTATCTAATTTTATTTATATTTCAAAATATATTTTACATATTGCAAAAATTTATTAGATATAGTCATTATCTATGTGTTAACAAAATTTCTTTTTTCAATTTTTTTTTGATTTTGTAAATCTATAAAAACTATCTGGAATTTTACGAAATTAAATATTTTATTAAACATGTATATGGTGTTTTGATGAATGAATAAAAATGTAAATATGTATAAAAATAGTCGATTTTTTATTTGAATACAATTTTAAAAATTGATATTCGAATGACATATAGATATGAAAACGAATTAATCATCTTTAAAATATGTAAGCAGATAAATATTGTTTTAAAAATATTATTCTGTTCTAACTTAGATCTTGATATTATAAAATTTTATCTTGTTATTTTATGCTCAGTAAACAAACAATCAATAACAATCAGTAGCAATTAAAATGTTCAGTACAATTGTTTTTACGATGTTCATTATGTATTTTTCATGTTATACTCGGAATATATTATAACATTCAGTATAAGTTTCATTATTTTCTACTTTGCTATTATTTTATCGCACCTGTAATATGCGCATAGATATTTACCGGAGAAAACAATAAATAACATTTAATAAAAGAAAACAAATTATTTGAAGCTAAAATATACACAAATATTTTTATACATTTATTTTAGTTCAGTTTTTAATTTTATTCGAAATTTTAAAAAGGATAAAAATTATGCCAAGTATATTTTATTCAGACCTTTTTATTTATAAAAGTTATACTACTATATACATACTATAGAAATACAAATATTTGTAGATTTTTGTTTTATTAAATAATGTTTTACTTAGAAATTAATAAGTAGTAATCATATATGAGAATTATAAATTAAAATTATATTTGGCATACGAGTATATAATTATCCTTTTACGTCATAACATATTTTTTGTATAATATAATATTTTTACAGACTATATTCAACTTTTTAAAAAATGTATCCCTTAGTTGTAAAGATTGTATCGAACCAGAGGAGCAAAAATCCCGGATTTGAAGAATGTCGGATCAAACGAGGCCTTCCTTTAGGTGAGTAGTAACTGTATATAGCATACTTAAATCTTTAAATGCCTTTTTTATAAGAATCAATTAAGGACACATTGATTAGTATTTATTTGGCTCCTGAAATTTACATTAAACGCATCTGCTGTATTTTCGGAAAACCAAAATATAAAATGGTGATTTTACATCCCTGCTTCACAAATAATTTTATCAATAGTCACACTATAAAATATTTGCTATTTATTTAAATATCTTTACTTTTCTACTTTTTATCCAGATGTCAATGAGTGGAACTCAAAACACGTGGAGGTCTGGATTAGCTGGCTCCTCAACCACTTCGGTCTTCCGGACTCCTTTGGTCAGAAACTGAGGTCTGTTTCCATCTCGGATGGCCGCCATCTTGCTCATCTGAGCAGGAAAAAGATCGACGCTCTTCTGCTCAAGGTTCCCAAGGTCAATCGTACGCTGATTGCGACACATCTGCACCAAATTTTCTCTACTAACAAACAGAGTAAGTCTATGATAATATAAAATATAATCGTGAACTAATAATTGACAAGGAGAAACAGACATTTACAATATGAATTTGCTGAATTGGACATTTTGTACGACTGTTGTACAATATCAAAATGTTATGCCATAAATAATAAAAAAATGTAAAACATTTCATAATTAATTATAGTCAAAGAATGTATGATATATACATTAATTTGTTTTAATTTGTTAAACTGTTTTAATTTTATTTTGTCAAAATTTTGATTATATCGCGAATTTCGATGTTTGTTTCTTAGAAACAGGAATTTCAATTCCTTGATTGATGTTGTAACTGTTGTTAAAGAACTCTATGAAACATTGAACGCTGCTCAGATGATAAAGTAGTTAAAAGTGAATTGTTGCCGAAAATATTGGAGCAATGTATCAAATAATTTTAGACTGTGATTTTACATGTTTTATAGTTTCCTATTTAATTATAAAATACATAAAAACACATTTTTGTCTAATTAATATTTATATGTTGTAAAATGATTTAAAAATACAGATTTAACTAAATACAGAAGGTATAGAACCGAAACAGGTTTATTTTGAATGATTTAATTCTGTTTATTCAAACAGAAAACAAATCCAAAGACACTACATTATTTCATTACTAGTAACAAGTTTTAGTATGACAACCAACCCAATATAATACCTATAGTAATTAGCATATACATAACTAGATCAGATTCGAACAGGCTCATTTAAATAAATCTGGCTGCGTGCTCTACTTTACCCCTTCTAATTGGCATCTTATGAAACCAAAAATTAATCTGAGTTATATTTATGACAGGAAACTCAGCTGAATGGCTTGCACACATGGCCTATTAGAGCTGCAACACAGTAATGCTTAATCTCAGATGCTTTAAGCTTCTGTATGCATTCGGTGCTTTGGAAGAGTTGCAGTATATATCGCGTAGCAGAAATCAGGTCACCAAAATCATCTAATTATTTGACTTGAATAAATTATAAATACAAAACAATTTATTCTATTGTAATACTTTCTTAGATGTCAAAAAAACTTGTTGAACCGATAAAATAATTATGAATATACTCTCAAATTGTAAATGAAACAAAATTCTTTTTAACATTACCCAACATATTTGTTTATTTTTCACAATTTAAATCTATTGTTGATACATTATTCGCACACACAAAAATACAAAATGTTCATTCCTCTTTTGTTTGGGGATTTGTACGTCTATGTGAAATCAGAAAACATGTTGATTATTTTCATAACATCCTCTGACTTTATTCGAATGCATTTTTTTCGGAGTTGATTAGAAATTTATTTAAATTTTTCTGATTTTTAAAATTGAAAATTTTAGATATTTTTATATATATTTTTATCATGACTGCGCAATAAGTGGTACAATTTTCGTTCAGGTAAGTGACGGAAAATTGTATATATTTGTTTATTAAAAAAATCAATGCTATGGTTGGATAATGTAAAGTAGAATTTATATAGATAAATATTTTTTTATTGATATTGTTATCTTAAGAGGGAATAAAATTTCTGATCGTTCATTTCATGATATACAGTATAACCAATAAGAAACAGCCTTCGCAACTAATTATGCACTCAAGATGAATCTACTACCGCACAGCGGTACACTGCACCACGCATATAGGTAATTAGTTAAAACATTACAGCTCACCTCAAACCTCTATACAATTTGTCCAGAGAGGAGAGGAGAGGGGGGTGGTGTGAAGCGTTAAGAAATACATTTGAGTATTTAGAAAGATACTCGAGTTTTTCCAGAAATTGTGCAATCTGGATGATGAAGTTGAGTTCATTTCGATTGTAGACGCCTACGCGCTTATTTTGTTTTAAGCTTTAACAACATTAGGCTATGTAGGATTATTCCATAGACTCGATTTGAAGATCCCGTGCACTGAACTAAAAGTAACTTTAAGTAGATATAATATAGGAACACAATATAGACGTAACCAAACCATGACACATCAAGGCAGCGAATTTTCTGCTTTTGATCTTTGGAATATGACAGAGACTTCAGAAGAATTTCTTACCGATTGGAAGGAAGATGAACTGGACGAGAAACCCGTGGTGACTTCAGAACTAAGTGATCCATTAGAGGAAATTTTATCCGGTAAGATGAAATACAACTTAAAATTAATCCAACTGAATATATTCTTATATTCTGGAAGCTAACATTAATCTTCGAACAAGCGAATTTTTTTCATGGATTTAGTTGTATTTAAAAGGACCAGCTGATCGATTCATTTTAACAACTTAAAACTTTTTGTCAGCCATTGCATAAATTCAAAAAGATATTCAAAATTTGATAGATTTGAATTTTTTAAAATTATTTTATCGACTTTTATTTAAAAATAATATGAAACAATATCAACGATAACAACAGTTTTATAAAAACTATTTAGAGAAATTATTTTTGATATACTTTTTAATATGGACACTTCTCTTATTCCTCCTGTAAACAGATGTTGTTCATAATCAAAATGTTGTTTTGTTGATACCTAAATAATATTTAAACACTGGTATATAAACGCTTTTCTTTAAATTTCAAATTATTTGAATTAATGAAAAATCAATCACAATTCAGAATTATTTAAATATCTAAATTCCTGTAACCATTTTATGTTCGTGCCGTATTTCAAAATATTTTATTGAAATAATTAATTCGAGTGTGTCCATTGCAATCTTATTCCAATTTCTTTTTCTATTTGTGTAAAAAATTGTGCAAAATTTTATTTACATCGAGTAAATCTTTAATTATAATTTGTTTCATTTTCTTGAAGCTTAATTTGAACATTTGTATTTCTGTAAAATTATATAACATATCATATTATTTAAATAATATCACAACGATAAAGATAACGAAAACATTTCAACATTATTTATAGAAATATTATAATTAACTAAAAAGAAAAATAATAAAACAACAACTTTACAAACTTTTCCTAAGAGGAATAATTATCACAATTTATCAATTTATTATACTTATTCGAGTGGATATTATATCCGACAAAATTTTGAATATACAATTTCTGTAATTTCAATTAAAACTTTTGAAATTTCTTTAATACAAATCAATAAATATTAGAAGAACAAAATTTATTGTTTATATTTACAGCAGTTATACAATTCATTAAATATTTTCTCCATGACTCAAAGATTTTATCTAACGCTAACATTTCTAGTATCAAAGCGGGCCAGATACTGGCTTTTTTAATAGAAAAAGGGTTGACTTCTCTACTTGATTTACATTGATTTGAATGTGAAATAAAAATTTACGAATTATTTTAATATTATCAATTATATTTATTAACATGTACGTACATCAATTTCTTATCCAACAAAACTAGAAATAATCAATACAGTAAACACCATATTCGTAAGTTAATCAATAACTAGACATATATTCCTATTTAGGTAGATGTATTGATTCTGCCGGTTTTTTATAAAACTTTTGTTTCACATTTAGTAAATTATTAATCAGACTCGATTCATCGAGTATAATATAAAAATGGGAATTTATTTTTTAAAAGTGAACCGTAGATTGAATTTTTGTTAGTTTTTATGAATTTATTTTTAAACCATCGTTCTCATGAGATAAAGTGTATTATTCTCAATATAAATATGGAACATTTTATATAAAAATGTTACTTCTATAAATATCACAACAACTTGATAGACTAAGTATGAATACAATCAGTTACATATTTACAATTTTACCATAACATTTTTAGTTACAAATTTACTTTCGTTAACGTATGATAAATATTAAAAAACAAATATGAGTACATAATATATAGAATGGGTACATAAAAACATAATATACTGTTTTGAAATAATTCTTATGAAAAATTAATTATTATAGTCTATTCTTTTGAATTTTTTTTTAGTAAACCTTGGTTATCAGCATTTTTATAAATGAGTCGGAATCTTCTTGATAAAATCTGCAAAATATTGTCTGTTTAATAAAAATTTGCAGTTTTAGTTCCGAAATATCTATGATATATTTTAGTGCCATTTAATAACATTAAAATCTGTAAAAAATTATTTTCAGCAATGACAAAAGTTTTTAAAAGATATAATTTCCATCATTTTCAACAATTTTGTTGAGAACGACAATCATATCCTCCAAAGCGCTACTCATTCGATGATTGGTAAAATGAGTCATTTGCACATCTAAAAATGAAAAAACATCTTCTCTGACGGAGTGATCCCAATCTTGTAAAGAGATACCGAGCAGAAAGATACCGAGAGAGATACCGAGCTAACTCACAAACTTTATGTAGATGTTAGTTGTTGCTCTGGACCCGTGGGTCTGGCGTTGTCGTGAATGATCACCATGTTTTGTTGTTGAATACCACGCGGATGATTTTCAAAAGAGGTACTATATTTTTCAGGAACATTTTTATATCTCTCTCTGAATCAATGCTTGCATTTCGTTCAATACGAATTCATTTTGTATGCATTCATTTTGTCTGCGTGAATGTTGTTCTATGATTAACGCCAATGATATTTTCTATAAAACTAAAAACGCAATTTTAATTGGATAGTCTATACAACGTTGCAAAAAAGATTTTATTTTAGTCTACTGAAGTTTCTTCAAAATCATTCCGCATCGAATGATTTAATTAAGAATTTATTTATACGTAGGTTTTAAATAAAATTGATAAATTATTTGTATAAATGACACATTAAATTAAGTTATTGAAATTAATTTTAAAAATAAATAAATTTAAATATTTGATACACAATTTTGATTACAAATAATTAATTGGAGGAATAATGTTTAAAATCTTGATTGAAATAATCTATTTTATGCAACTTGCATTAAAATCTATTTCAAATAAAGTTAAATATTACAAAATGCAATCTGATATTGATAATAAAACATAGATTATTGTTAAAGAGATAAATATTTTTTTTCAATCTATAGAACTCAAAACTATTTTTGAAACGACTAAATTAATCTTAAGATGCTAACTACACAATTTAGAACTTTAAACAGTTGATAAATCGATTTTTATTGATACAACATCTCTTACTTTTTCCCATATACGCATAAAATGTAGATTGTGTCATATATTCAATTCTTAGAATCTCTTGCTGAATTGTGTTACATTTTAAAATTAGAAATGAGCTACTAGAAATGTCCACAAAACAGGCTGAGTAAGGCCTATCTATATCCAACAAGATTATTAACCTCTTCGTCGAAAAATCAGTGAAGACTTGTTAAAAAGTTTTCTACTATTCCAGAGTGAGCAGAATCATACAATAGTTTGTGTTTCGATGTAGCAGGTAAGCTAGTTACCTTCTGCATCTTAGCAGAGTGAATCTAAATAGAATAAATGTAAATAACGTTTAGAATTCGTAACTCAATTATTTTCTTAAGTTCTTATTTCTAAAACTTCTTTATTAAATTATTTAAAATGTTTTTTTGTTATAAGTTTCAAAACAATAATATAACAATTATAATAAAGTCGAATTTATAATTTTTCTTTGTGTAATTTAGATTCTTTTCGGTCTTAAAAAAGCAAAAGTATTATCATTTCAAATATTCAAAATTGTTAAATGTTCCATCACAAAGAGTTATTAACCCAACACATACGAGCTTTTTTGCGCTTTCACGTGCCGTGGGGAGGGTTGGGAGGCAAATCGTCCTCCGTTCCAAATATGTCATGATGATAGTCCAGGGTGTTTCGGGCTAGATAATGTTACAAAAATTGCAAAAATCTAAGTTAAAAATATTTTGAGGCAGTTTAAATAAATAAATAAAAAATTCCAAAAATGTCAAAAAATATTTTTTTTTATTTTAAAAAATCAAAAAAGTATTTCTTTAAATTATTCAAATTTTGATGTGGATTCATATTTATTTCAATTTACCTTTATTTAATAGCCATTTTGTAAAATTTTGAAATGATAAATTTGGGGTCATAGTGCTGAAACCGCTCTCATGATCGTTCACATGGGTCTATGAAAGTTAATTTTGCGCCTAAACGAAGCAAAACTTCATTCTAAAAAAAGTCTCGAGAGTTTACTATTCTCAAATAGTGCATGCATGTTCAAATAATTCTTATTCTTCTCAATAAAACATGCCAGCAAAAATAGTAGAGGGTATGGATAGGGTTCAAATATCATTATACATACTATTGAGGTATAATTACCGAAAACGTCAAACCGATACAATCAAATAAATATTTGAAAATTTTAATAAAATTAAATTTTTAATCATTTAAAAAGTGCATGCTTTAATTATCAATCAATAATTCAATTAATTACGTTTGAGTTTGGTTTTAAGTTTGATATAGTAAGTTAGTTTAATTACATTTAATGTTAATACTTGAGATATTTTGCGTTTATAATTGTAAAGATATGAAAAGTGCGATGATTCTTAATTGATCACATAAGGAAGTAACTTTCTAGAATAATCATAACTTTCTAAATTATATAACGTAAAATTAGTAATAAAGTTAACAACAAACTCACATATTAAATTACCTAAATAAAAAACAGGGGATTTAATGATAAGTACGGGTGATTTCCGTCAACTTTATAGTTAGTTTATACTTTTAAAACAGACTTTTGAAATGCTAGCTAAAGAATTAATATAACAATATGTCTCTTTACTTGTAATTGTAAAAACAGTAAAAAATGGTAGGTAAATATGCTTATATATTAACAGGGATAAATTTATAGTGAATATATTATGCCATAGTTTAACGAAATCTTATCTGACTCGATAAATAACCTTCTGACCCGAACAAATCGTACATTTATTCCTCCATCGAAAATTTAAATCCAGAATTTTTGCTTTCACGAAAGATATTGTATTGGTTTCTTACATTCCAAAAAAGCGAAAAAGTGTTCATTCTTATGTCCAGTCAGCACTCAACGAGGTACAAGAGGGTACAAAAAACCAAGGACATCATCAAGGCAAAGGTGACCATCAATTAAGGTATTCTTGCCAGAGGAAAATTCGTCAGGGCCAATTCTTCAACATCTTGTTGATATTGCGGCTTTGAATTGTTCTGTTGAATTCACATAAACAAAAACAAATTGTAAAAAGTTGATTACACCAGCCTAATTGCTGCCAGACGTTCAGCTCAACATCCACTCGACCTTGTCAAACCTGCTCTTGAAAACCGGATCCAAACGAATAACCTTACTCTTCGCAAAAAAATGTTATGACCGTATCCTACAAAAACACAACTGAAACACGCAATACTTGCAACAAATCAATTTGCAAAATGCAAAACAAACACAACTTTTACAATTGACATTGTTTTGAGTACTATATATAACTCATAACAACCTGCATTTTCCTAATATTATAGTACAGGGTGTTCGAAAAGTCAAAAATGTATCAGAATTTTGAATATTTATTTACAATATAACAACGGAATTGAATGCATTTATGAGTGCTAGTTTAGGCTATAGAGTCAGAATATTTACAAAATTTATTAAAAATGTTCAATATGGTCACCACCAACATCCAAGATCAGACGAGTTCGACGAGTTAAATTACCGAAGATAATGTTTTCTTAGAGAATCGATTGTTCTAAGATTATTTTCATAAACTCTATCTTTCAAATAGCCCCATAAAAATAGTCGGCCGGGGCTAGGTCAGGTGACCTTGGGGATACAAGCCCGATGACCAAAGTACTGTTCCAATAGATGTTATCACTCGAGAAGTATGAGCGGTAGTGCCATCATGTTGTAACTATGCATGTTCCATTTCTTCTTCTGATAATGTTGCAATAAACGTTTGATAAACAATAAAAGTTTTACTTTTTTATTGAAGAAACAGAAGAAAATCCGATTGGCTGACATTGCTGCCCAACAACCAATTTTCAAAGGATGTATAGAGATGTTTCAATAAAATTTTGTGGATTGTTGGCTGACCACATTCTGCTATTGATGCTATTGTGAGAGTTGACGTAACTGCTAAGATCGAACCAAGCCTCATCGGAAAAAGCATGTATTAATAAAATCGGCATCATCATCAACAACTGATAACACACAATCACAACAAATTGAACGATTTTCCTAATCTAATTCCTTCAGTTCCTGAATCCCTTTTGTTTTGTATGGATACAAACCGAATACCTTTTGAACAACTTTATGAACACAAACTAATGGAGTTCCAGTTTGTTGGGCCACTTTTCGTAGAGATTTTGTCAGAGATTGTGTCAAGGAGTTTTGTATTTCAGGTATTCTCCCTTCTTCCAAGGAAAGACGACCACTTCGTTTACCATCATTGACAGAACCAGTTTCCCTGAATTTATCAACTAAAAGCTTTATTGTTGAATTTGTTGGTCTATTTGCTTCTGGATTTAGTTATTGTAAAACATTCTTAGTTGATTCATACGACAGTGTTCGAAAATAATGCTCAATTATGCAAATTCGATCTGGCGTAGAATACACACCATTATAAAACTTTACTTTATTAAAAATGCTGTAAATTGAATATCTATGGGTATCTATATTCAACATCATTCTGTTGGATATCTATGAGTATCTATATTCAACATCATTCTGTTGGATATCTATGAGTATCTATATTCTACATCATTCTGTTGGATATCTATGAGTATCTATATTCAACATCATTCTGTTGGATATCTATGAGTATCTATATTCAACATCATTCTGTTGGATATCTATGGGTATCTATATTCAACATCATTCTGTTGGATATCTATGAGTATCTATATTCTACATCATTCTGTTGGATATCTATGAG
>JAUZNC010023298.1:0-23713 GCA_034780395.1 Vannuccia rotundouncinata | reverse complement strand
TATATATATATATATATATATATATATATATATATATATATATATATATATATATATAGACATTAAAAATAACTAATATATATAACTAAAAAATAATATTTTAAACTTATTAATAACAATATAAATAATAGTAAATAATATTAAACTTATTTTTATATCTAAAACAAGCTACTCGTAAAATTCAATTTATATTCGAAAGTATATTAAATAAGTTTATTTAACTATCATTTTTATATTAATTTATTATTTTACTTTAGAGGTAAATATTAAGTTTTAATTTATTTTTTTATTAACAACAAAAATATCAAAACATTAACCGTAACAGTGTTTTGTTACACACTCTCCGCGCAGACAAAAGAGAACAACATTAAAACAATGTAACATTAATTCTTTATTACGAGTCTGTATTTTATAATTCCAAAATGCTATTAAATTGTTACTAAATAAATATTTGAATCGATTAATCAATATTCATTTTAATTTTAAATGCATTCACTTTATTTAAAAATATAATTCAATAAAAGTTATAATTTTTCTTTTATACGCAGTGACTAGGTATATACTTGTAATCCGAATATTAACATGCATATTATTAAATATATATATATATATATATATCGCTAGATCTACAATACATAGAGTATATTTAATAACCACAAGGGTTAAAGGCATATTGGGGGGTTAACTCATTAATTAAACTATTGATTATGTCTTCCAGAAGCCGTGACTACCTCTATCATCGGAATTATCGGTTCATCAGCATCTGGAATTGCTTTCTTTTCAGAAATCGTGAGAGTTTTTTTCTGTTCGCCTAACAACATCAGTCGATTTATTCTTCTCGGAGAGATTGTTTTTATTATCGTTTCAAGTAAGCGTTACTTTATCGTTATTCATATATGTTGGGTTTATGCAAATTATGTTATTATTTCCATAATTATAAATTAATTATAAAATAATACTTCATTACAAATTTAATTTGACTTGTAATAAAACAAATTTCATGTGAATATATGTTAAATTATTCATATTTTATTCACTATTTTGAAGTAAACTTCTTCCTTTCTTCAAATAAATATTATTTGAAAATTCTGCGTACATGAAACGCGTACATATATAGACAGTTCTAAATTTAGATATTTGTTAAGTCAATTTTTAAATATTCTAAATTCTTCAGAAGATGTCGCCTTTTAAAGTACTCGAGAATCTTCTTGAGCTATAAAGAAGAGCTTGAAAAATTTGCTTTATATGCTTTTAGGAATTGTTTATTTTTTCACGTCGGTCCTTTTGAAATTTTTTATATATCTTTTTTAATGTTGAAACCTGTTCTAAAATGATTTTATTTTAATGTTTTGCTAAATTTTAAATGAATAAATATAGTTAGAAACGATTTCTGCTTTTTAAATCCAGGGAATGTTTTAAGATTTCTAAAAAATATACATATATAAAATAATTTTGGATAGGAAATAGATATCTGGAATATATTTATCTAATAAAAATTTTAAAATTATTTGAGAATTATACCTACAAAATTATACTCGTTATATTAAAAGTGAGTCGCTTGAATAACTAATCAGTCGAGGTATAATACTCTGGCAAATTGATTAATTCGGAAATTTGATTTCTTTTAAATTTTTCTTTATTTATTATATAATAGCTATGAAAAATAACGAACATATGAGGTTGTTATTTTTTGTATTAAATATATTATTAATAATGCTCTAGTATACGAAAAATTGATCAATAGCAATATTATGAACACGAAATCAGTATTAAAAAGATTTGAGTAAGTTTATTCTTCTGTTTCAGCTCTGTTCCATACAAGTGCCGTTCTCGTCTATGGAATAACCTATTTCTCAAGTCGTAATGTTGAACCAGAAATTGCGTTGCGCTTGAACCGTGCCGTGAAGTGGTGGAGGGCGATTATTGGTTCAGAATGGACTGGGGCCCTCGACTGGAGGGTGCGACCAGGCTACAGCTTCTGGCTGATGTGTGTGGCTTGTGTCTTCTTCGCTATAGTAACCTTGGTACTTATCATTGAGTATGTCCGATTCGAGCATCGCAAAGTTGAGTTTGACCTTGAAGATCATGACATTGAAATGAACACAGCCTTACACGAGGACGAAATAGACGAAAATCTAGCAACCTGAGTGCTTCACCTTATTATTTATATAGGTTTCAAGAATTAATACTTCTAAAAATAATAGTTGAAATTAATCTTTGACAAAGCAGGATAAAGGACGTCGGTGTGATCTAAGTTGGAAACAAACAGAAAACTACTAACTGTTCCAAAAGTCAAGATTAAGTTATTTTGAGTTAAACTTTACAAATGTCTATTATTGTGTAATGAATGCAAAATTCTCAGTTCAAACCACTCCATGAAAATTGAAGTAATATATTATTGTTTTCTGATTGAGTTCACTTGCAGTTAAAGATCGAATAATTGTCACAACTAATGCTCTTCACCGTACTAATTACTATATTTACTATAATTCTATAATGACCCGTAACATTGTTAAGTTGATGATGTTGTAAATGAAATTTATGTTTATATTAATTTACGCATTAAAACTTTTAAATAATTTTTCTGTCTATTTTATTCTATTTAAGATACAAAGATTGTCATTTCTATATGTATATGTATATTTATGAACGAATCGTATACTTGATTTTTCATAAAGTGTTTTTTATTAACTATTTTTGAATAGCTAATATATCTAGCTGCAAGCAATGGATATCCAGGATAAGCTAAATAGTAATGATTTTGTTAAATAAAATGAATATATTACAAAGATAGAAGTATTATTATAGATATTATTGATTCTATATATATACTCAAAAGTAACCGTCCAGCCCAGTCAGTTTGAAAGATGCAAACTATTCAGTTTTAGTTATCCAATATAATATTTATTGTTTTGATTGAATTAACTACATATATAATATGAAGAGTTTCTGAAAAGCTATGATTATATTTCCCTACATCAAATACATTTTAGAATATGAATGTATTATTTTGTTTTACCGTACAATTGTATTTAAGCTGTCATTTGTAAATTTAATAAAACATTAATAAATTATGCTCAGAAGCTATTCAGTATTCAAGATTTCAAAGTTTTTATAAGTTATGAAAACGACAGTAATTAAGCAGTACTACTTAATGTTCTTTTTTATTCAACTGGGGATGTTTAAATAGAGCTATAATGCTATTAAATTATTACGTACATACTAATTTTACTCACAACGATGCATGCGGGTATTTATTTTAATTAGATATCCATTAAACATATATTTGTAAGAGATGATATAACCATATGTGTGCTTTTGGGTATAACACGTAGCAAAATAACATAGTTATACTATAATTATATATATTTAGAATATTTAGTTTGTAAAATCTAATTGTATTTTATAAGAGAAAGCCCGGAATAAATATACGAAAACGATTAAATAAAATAGATTCGCTTAATTATCTTCGTATATAGAATTTGAAATACTTTGGCCTTTCGGAGTAGGAATATGAGGGGTATTACAGTTTGTCGATGTTGTTAATATTAAATATTCAGACAAGAGATATTTATCAGAAGTTTCGAAACGTCGTTGAAGCAAAGAAAGAAAATTATTGTAATTGTAAAATGGGTCAGGATTACTGAAATGAGATAATTGAGACGAGGAGTTCAGTTTTCGTTTTGAACAAGTTTAAAAATGTAAAACCTATTGATAAATCAATATCATCAAATACATTGAGAAGCACTAAATGTGTTTATAGGTAACTGCATAAAACAATTGATGAAGGGGTCGTAAACAAAACTAACGGTAATTTTATTAACTAGGGCAGAAATACGTTACAGACTACTTAATGGAAGTCTTAATATACGTAACGTTTTTGTAGAAGAATATCTGTGTTTGAAAAATTCGTGGGAAAAGCAATCGCCTGCGGAAGCTATTATTATACTGCAGTCTGTGTTATAGAGATACAGGGTGAGTCATAATTCTTTGGACTAAAGTTTGAAAAGACAAAAGACAAAAATTTGAAGTCTGTCTCTCTCTGTGTTCAAATTTAAAACATTTATGTCAGAGTAAACGACGAATACCGTCCTCGTCGGATTGCGTTGTATCATCAGGAAAGCAATTCTTCGGACGGTTTGGGTTATTTTATCAGGAACGCAAACGTCCATCAAGGACGGTATTCGTCGGGTGAACGCAATTCGTTGCCAACAGCCACACTGGTAGACCATTTGTAGCATCGGATGATGAACATCGAGATAGAGTATTAATTTCAGCAAATAATGATTCCATGACATCTACTCGTCGCCTATGTGTAGTTAAGCGTTTTTCATCTATTTTGTTATTTTTCATAAATTCAAAACCGAAAAAATGTGATTTTAATACAATAGTGATGATTAAAATATATCTCAAAGTTTAGTGTATTATTGCAGTGACCTGGGAATGGGGGGGGGGGCTAGGTTTGGCTTTTGCCTCCCCCAAGTTTTTTAATATAAAATTGCCCCAAAAGAACTTATTTTTCCATTTCTTTGATAAAATTTTATTTTTTTACAATATTTTAGTTTTCAATAACCTTCATGAAAAATTGTTCTAATATGCCCCTTTTTAAAAATTATAAAAAGCTTCTTGTAGCGAGAAATTGGGAATTATAGGGTTAATATTTTATAGTAATTATATTCAGTCAGACAATGTTTTCAGCTCAGGAATTTGGTCCATGAAGTATTTAGCACAATGGACAGCGAAATTCTCAGGTCTTCAATCAATGATCGATAACTAGGAAGTTTTATTGTGTAAATGATTTATTTTCAAGCCTGTTTCTGACACTGTAAAAATTGCAATCTTTGCTATGAAATAACTATCTTTGAGAATTTGGAGGGAATTATAGTCATTTAAAAGAAGGGCACCACTGATGTGAGACAGCTAATTGACTAGATGAAGTCTCGATAGAACGACATTGATGCTGACTTGCTGGAGATTCAATGACCAATATTTCGAAGAAGGATTATAGTGAGGTCGCTTATTGAAATTATCGTTACATGTTGGACAAAAGCACCCATTTTTTAAGGAAATTTATGACCAATGAGCACTAAAAAATATAATTCTCAAAAAATTGGACTTTTGGATCAAGCCAAAATGGCCGTTTTTTAGCGGTTTATATAAAAAAATCGTAGCATCATTTAAAAGTAAATAGTGCCCAACATATTAAAACATGAAACCATGCGGAATGACTATTATTGCAAAATATAAATATTACTTTTATTTTACTTTTATTATATTTAAAATATAATATTATAGAATAAAATGAGTGTAGCATATGTTCAAAATCAATAAATAGTATAATCAATCAATATAAGAGAATCAACAGGAGTCAATGATGCTGTCTCCTCACTTGTTAAGTTTAACAGCGCGCATATGTAGCCAATTGGTTGCCATTTCTGAAATAAATATACTGGTAAATATAGTCTTGATTAATCCAGATACTAATGTGCAGAGTAAACGATATTTTTCTACAATGCCGCACATTAAATCATATCGTTCGATCAACTATGAAACAGGTGAGATTTAACCATCTGGCACTCCTCGATATTTCCCGGAATAGTTCACTTTCCCTTAAAACTGGTGACTTAATACAAGAATCTTGACGCCTTTCAGAATATCAGAAAATGCTTTTTTGTTGATCATTTCCTATATTCTCCCTTGATAAGTTATACATTTCCTCCCCTACTACTTTACTGTGTTATAGGAGTGTTTTATTAACTTCATTGCCATTTTATGTAACCTCCACAATCACTTATTTAGTTAATTGTTAACCAGCATAACTCTCGCCAATTTGTGTAAAAATAATAAATAAATTGTGTATAGTTTATCTTTTTCCATTTCTACGCTAAAATGTTTCTAAAAGTGCCCCTTTTGTAATGTGACTTCCAGTTTTCAAATCGTTCCCAAGTCCCTGTATTGTATTCTAATAAAAAGGTTGTACCCATTTAAACCTCATTATTCACAATATATTTTGGAGGGTTCAGGAGGGTTCAGTTTTGTGAAACAATGACATCTAAATTTCAGCGATACCCACCTTATTTACGATTACTTGCATTTTCTTATGAATGTGTTTTTTAATACTTTAATGTTTTTTCTAAAGTCTTTTAAACACCGTGAATAAACACAATTTTTTTGGGACAGAGAAAACCCTATGAATGATTTTATTACCCTTGAAAATGTCATGCTCTTGCTGTTTGGAATACAGTTTTTTACTAATTCTGGTTGTTGATTTTGAAATTATGAATGATGAATGATAATTCAGGAATATTAAATGACAAAATTGTATCATACTTTCAAAGGCCATTGATTATTTTATTCAATCAAAGCTAACTCTTGACAACAAATTACATGGCAGTTGGTTGGATATTCAATGGCCTACTCAGGCCTCTGATTTTTAATTGACTCCTTGTAATTAATGAATAAAATACCCATTGTCGCAAAGCTATTCAAGATTTTCCAAAACGCCTTCAACCGTACCTAAACAAAAAATTAAGAAAATAACATAATTGGGAACTCTATAATTAATATATAACTCTATAACTCTATATTATATAAATTCTTCTATCTCTTAAACAAAAAGTTATTGACGACCACATATATTAGTAAAAACAGGAGTTCCGATTTCGATAGTAATCTTTTTAGTATATGTCCCCAAAAATTCAAAAGAGTTCCTTTTTTAATTCTGTTCTTTTCAGCTCATCTAGTTTAGAACTGACTGCTAGTGGAACATTTTCTGCCGATTTTTTCATTTCATTCTATAAGGCGATTTACTTTACATTGGCATTTGGATTTTTGTAAATTAGGGTAAGCATTGCAGACAGTATGCTTTAAAAAGGTCTGAGTACAACTGTCGAAAATGAATAATTTGTGAATCCGCAAAACTGTAAATGCGATTAATTTAAACGAAACAATGTGCTTTAAAAATAGACTAAATATAATACAACATATTTATCTTTCTCTATGCGACTTTTACAGGAATGTTTTGTGACGTCACAATTTCGGAACCCCCCACTAACCCTCCATCACGTTTGTCACGGATTTATCAACCCCCCTCCCCCTAATCAGCGTGACGTCATTTTTAAGCAATCCCATATTATATTTTCATAATTCTTGATACTACTTAGTTAAATCATGCAGAGATGAATATATAGGAATTGTCAATTCTCCTATAGGAAAGGCTAAGTTAGCATTATATATTGTATCTCTATTATATAAAGCTGCGTGAGTTACAAGTTTTCCAAAAATATATCAATTTCCGAATCTCTACAAAATGAAGTACTTTATCAATCTGAAGTTAGGTGTCTTTACAAACCTAAGCATATTTTTAATGAATATGACATATAATTAAATCCTTATTTAAATGATATTATTGTTGACTTTGATGAATAATATTTTTCAATTAGAATTATTTTACTGAATATAAATTAAAATAGCATATTAAAAAATTTTAATAATTTTACGTTCCGTCACAACAAACAAATTATATAACAATCAGGGATATATATTACATAAACATAAATTTATTTAAATGCGTAAATTTAATATACTTCACAACAAAGCGCTCCGTATAAATTTGTTAAAAAAATTGTTATTTAAACTGGAGATTACTTGTATTTTCAACATTGAATTAATATGGTAAGGAAATATTAGAATATACAATCTAAAAAATTTACTTTAGAATGATAGTATTATTTAACGGAAGCAGTTAAACTATAAAAATCTAAATTACTCAGATGGTAAAAGTTAGAATATGTAAACAAATGTGCAATATATATTTCATTTTTATTGAAATGTCTTTTGGTACATACGTGCATGGATCTATATGTCCCTATGTCCCCTAAGCGCTACGTTTTGTCATCTACAGAATATTCATGTGATATATGTTTTGTGATACTGTATTAACTGCAAGCCAAAAAGTAGTAGCCTTAATACCAGTAGCACAATATTTTAATATAATTTTTTTGAAAATGATGCATTTTTCAACTGGTGAACACTGCAGAGACCTTAATAAGGGTTCAGATGGCATACATAGTAAATAATCTGTCAGTAATTGACTGGCAGGATTTTGTGTTTGAATTCTGTTCATTGAAGATTTTGATAAGTTTAATAATATAGAGAATAGCATTGCACATATCAATCTTTAAGCTTATAAATGCATGAATAAGCTTGGTGATGCATTCTTTCCTGATATACTTACATACACTATTCAGTTACCAAAGCCAGAATAAAGAAGATTTGCAAATGCATAATAGTAATAATGAAATAATACATTAAAGGAAACAAATAATATAGATAGTATGAACATTTTATTTATAATAAAGATATAAATTACTTATGGTGATCACTTTCATACTAATATAAATTAATAAAAAATACTCATAAATATTTATATTAAAATTTTTGTATAGGAATTAATTCTTTAAAGTAATTAAATATATGTAAACCTAATATATTCTTACAATACAAAAATTTTGTATACCTAATTATTTTTAATATATATATATATCAATTAATTATATTTAAAATGATGACATATATATTAATTTTTATTTATATTTTGTATTTAATTTTGCATTTTAAAATTTATTAATAGAAAATTAATTACTGTTAAATTGAGTTTAATTATTCATACCTATAATATATAATAATCAGGCATGCATATTAATTAATTATAATTAAATCAATTAAAGGAAGTAAATAATATGTACTATATTATATATTATATATTATTTTATATATTATAACATTATTATATTATATAATACATATACTATATGCTAAATATATTATATATTATACTATATTATATGTACTGTATTATATACAAATTATTTTAAGAATGAATAAAATATGAATAAATTTTGTACAAATAAAATTCAGGTATATTTATTGTTAATTAAATATATGTGTATCACTAATTAACTTTTAGATTAATACTTAAATCGCTTTTGTAAAGATTGACAAATTAAAGTATGTATGTGCAGTAGTGCATAATATATGTACCTATATGAGTGTTTTTATTTTTATGGAATTACATTATAATATATATATGTACATATTTTGTTATATGTATTATATAAATATATATATGTATTTACAATTTTATTAATTTCTAAAGGAAATAAACATAGAAATAATAACACGTTTTTATAAAATACTTGATCAATAAATATTCATATATAATATTTAACAAAATTTGTTACTATATATTATAATGTAATTTCATAAAAATAAAAATACATATATAATATATGCAATGTACAGGTATGCATACATACTTATTTGTCAATCTTTACAACAACAAATTATTATTTATTAATCTAAAAGGAAATTAGAGATAAGCTTTTAATTAACAATAAATAAATTAATTCCTATACAAAAATTTTAATATAATATTTACAAGTATTTTTTATTAATTTATATTGATACAAAAGTGATCACCATAAGCAATATATATCTTGATTATAAATAAAATGCTCATATTATCTTTATTATTTATTTCTTGTAATGTATTATTTATATTATAGCGAAAATCGATAGCCAATCAAACTGTAAGGATGCCATCAAAAGTAGAGCTTGGCTCTACTTGCCAACATCCAAAAAATTTTGACGCCATGTATGAGCACCAGGCATCCAGGAGGCTCATGTAAGTGGGGCTTCAGGTTGCAAGCACTTTGAGTAGGACAAACCTGTTGACCACCAGAGTTGACAGATATGTCTCTGGAATTCATGATACTCAAGGAATGATATAAGATTTCATTTTATCTGCATTCAATTAGACATTCAATAACACATTATTATATAATTCCTGACATTTTTTCCAATACCATCATGAAAGCTAAATTAAAATAATCAGTGTTATACCTATCCTCTCTTATTAATAGACCATTGAACTATATATATTATTTTTCAAATATTTACATCTAGGCATAAATAAGTTACTTTCAGTAGTAAAGTACATGAAATTATAAAACAACCATGTATTACATAGAATTATATTATACATGCAATATTTTTTATAATACTGGGGCAAATTTTTTATTTTATTTCAAAGGTGCCAACAGGCATATGCATTATATGTTTTTGCATATAGTATTTTTAATAAATCAGTGCCTCCAAACTAAAGTTTGTTCTAAATAGTTCATATTATAATTTTTTGGAATTATTTTTGTATCATATTGGAGCCCTCTAGACAGATAGTGTATAGTTTTTTAAATCCTGTGTGCACAGTTGAATTTTCCAGTGGTAACCTGATTTTTCTACTGCAGGTGGGCCCTTAAACAAACTTTCATTTTTTATGATCAGCCATTCCCATGCCTCTAGTATCCTACTAATGTTTTTACTATCTGGGAAAGAGGCAAGTGCTGTAATATTTTATTGAGTCTTGGAATTGTCTTTAAATTGCTTTTAGAAATTATATTTCACATTTTGTATGGTGCATGACTCCATTAAATATTCTATATATATATATATATATTCTTTGTATCTCATATTATTATTCAAGTTAGATTATAAGGAATATTTTTTTATAAATGGGGCATTATTTAATTGTGACACATTTATAGGGATGGTGGAAGGTGGTAAACAATACAATTTAATGATAATATATATATTCTTGTTTTGATTTTAATAATAATGAAGGAATTTATTTACTGTGAAAATGAAAGCATGACACAAAAAGTCAGAATTGAGATATTAAAAACCAAAAATGTAAAATATAATTCAAACCTATATATATTTTTTTTTAAATGTGGCAGGCCTATATCTTTTATTAATCATATATTAAACAATTATAGTATTAAAGAATGACCCTAACATGCATTCCAATATTTCATATTATATAAATCTATTAATTAGATAAATTATATTATATTCATATTTTTTAATTATAAATATATTTAAATAATAATAATATGATATACAGCACTGGGGTCTTTAGATGTTTGCACTTAATTATCACTTAAATATCACCTTTCTGATAAACAGATTTGCCCCAAAATTATGATTCTAATACCAACTGTGATTTTCTATATAATAAACACATAAAATTTTAGGAGATTGCTTACTAAGGCACTAATTTGACACCACATACCATATACTAAGTACCATATTCTTCATTTAGTTTGACTTTCTTAAGAATATGCTAATTTTTTAATATATTAAATCTGTATTTTTAAAAATTATTGAGTGTATCACAATAACTGACATTGTAAATTTTGTAGTAAGTAATATATTATCATATTGATATGTATTGATGTTTTTGTTTTAATTAGTGTAAAATATATTAGGATATCAAATTTTGTATTAATTTTATTAGTTTATTTGTTTGTAATTACCAAGGAATCTTTAACCCTAAAAGCCAGGGGAAAACTTTATTAAATATAATATGTTTGTAATTCAAATGCTACATTTAAAACATTTAGAAAATAATAATATTGAATTCTATGCATAACAAATATTTTTCTAGCTTTTTTTTTTAATTTTAAGCTCCAAATTCATGATTATTTACATATTTATTTACCAATTCACAATAAAAATAAATTTGTATTAAATATGCATGATTTCTAAGTTTTTATATTAATTAAATATATTCAACAGAAAGAAGAAAATATACACTTTAGTTTGAGAGCTGAAGTGTATGAGATGTTAGGGAAGATGATGTAAAGGGCACATCGATTGACTCATTTGATGATTCTTTTTTAGAGATTTAGAAATGAAGGAGTGCCAAGTGGTAAAAATTGAGAAGTCTCTTGGAAGTTTTGTTGTTGAGACCTGTTGGATGCTTTGTCCATCTATAATCATAGGCTTGGCATGGTGTGTTTTTCAAATACTAATAAACCCACCATGTCAACACTATGGATATAGTAGACATTTGACTTAATTAATAGTAATGTTTACTTTCATTACAGATAAAAATTGTCATGTGTTTAATTAATAGTTATAGTACTTTTGAAAAAGTAGGTTTAGTCACAAAAGGATTAATTTTTTTTAAATTAGACATTGTAAACAAAATATTATCAAACTCTTCAAAATGTTAGTTAATATACTAAGTTACATGTGCATGTCATTAATTAAAAAGTAATTAAATTAATTTGTGTTGCATTTTGAACTATTTTTCTATTTAAAAATGTTTTTCACTGATGCTTTCACATAGTGTGATTATACATGTAGACTTTCAGCATTTTTGCACCATATGCACAAGATGGTCAGGTACAGAGCTATGTACAGCAGACCTGTGATTGTTCCTCAAATTCCTTTTTGGATAACATTCCTCAAATTTCAATAAAATGCTTCAAATAATTATTTTGGTGTCTTTAAATGCCCTCTAAAATAAGAACTTGCGAAAATTTCGGTGCTTCACGCCGATTATAAACTACGCTGACATATGGTTGACATGTTTAATATCAATATCGTTAAATGCTTTCTAGAATAAGAACTTGAGAAAATTTCGGCGCTTCGCGCCAATTATAAACTATGCTGACATATGGTTGACATGCTACATATCATTGATAATCGTTACTTTAGGTAAGTTCTATTTATTATTCATGCTGCTGTTGCTGAAATTGAGAGAAACAAAGCACATGCTGAACGGATGAAGCAACTGGATCAGAGTAAAAAGCGCCAACATTCAGAGCTGACTGATTTGGAAATGGAGAAGGTGTCACTGGTCAAACAAATAAGTTCATCAAACACAGTTTTGCAGGAAGCCAGTGCCAGACTATCCACAGCTGTTCAGAAGTCGGATATGGTGGAAATATCAGTTTCCGCTGCAATGATTGATAGCTCAACTCGTATAATGAAAGAACTGCAAAACAAATCAGCTGAAGTGGAAGTCAAAATCAAAAGCATTAGCAAGAAACGAAAACTTTAATTGTAAATAATATTAAAAATGATTTTTTTATTCCCATGCACATCCTCATTTTGATTACCTTGTTTTTAACTGTACACACATTCTCTGAATCATTATTTTATTTCCATACTTATATTTATATATTTATATATTTCATACATTTTCTTTTGTTGTATCTACATGTTTGTTTTACAAATAAAGTGGGTGGAACGGATGGCAACAAGGCCAACAGCATTTACTAAAGCACTTTTAGCCTACCTTATTTTTTATGCACATAAATTAAAAAAAATATTGAGTAAAGTGCAATAATTGAATGTTGGTGCCCTTTAGGGGAGGTGGAGGCTATTTTAAGAAAAAAAATCACATTGCACCAGTATGTTTGACTTTTATATTGCAACAAAAAAACTACTTTTGGACCCTTAAAATGTCCTTTTCAATTCCTCAGATTTCTGCAAAATATTCCTCAAATTTTTTGATGGGTCAATCACAGGCCTGTGTACAGCTGTCTGCTTTCCATGCTACTCAAACAGTTTGAGATAAATATCTTAAAATATATAATAATTTTTTAGATCTTAGCAACATCTATTTTAGATAAATTTGTAGAATATTGAAAATTAATTTTGAATCATATTAGTCACATTCTATTTTATTGATTTAATTGGTCAACTGTACTTCTGAAAATTATCTTTATAGTCATATTTTGTATTAATATATTTCAAATTTAATTAGGGCAATATATTTGTTAGATATAAAAGGTAAATTGTAAGAGTTTGTGAACTGAATGATCATGAAGATTTTATGAATTATACAAATTTAATACTATGTTGCTACTGAGCTTATCATCCTACTTGATCAATATTTTATAACTTTTTGTTTGCTTGCTTATGCAATTGCAGAATTCATTAGAGTATGGGTCAATTCCACTTCATTAATTGGATTATATAAATTCTATATTATTTTTGAAAAGTGAACCACAATGGCCAAGTCATTAATTTTGGGAATTTGTTTTGAAATTTATGAATATTTATTTAGAAATTCTTTCTCTATGTATATTTTAATTGTCTTAGTAAATAATTATTCACGTTCTGAAAGTGAATTTATCTTTAAATTAGAAATATTTACTAGATTTATTTAAAATTTTTTAAAGAATTGGATTTTTAATTTGTGACTATGGTGATGCATATTTTGGAAATCTAATCAATATAATTTAATTGTTTCTTTTAAAATAAAATTCTTCAAGTCACCCTTTTAAACTAAATTATCTAGTCTAAATTTGAGGAATGAATGAATATTTACATTAAAAAAAATAAGAAATTATGTTTGTCAAAATCAAGTGTAGTCAAAACTCACTATATGTGTGGATATTTCTATTAACTTGAATGCTATATAAAAACATTATTCTATTATATAAATACTCAAACAATTTCAGAGACGGAGTCATGCTCCCAGTAAGGCTGGTGTTACATTGCAGATTATTGAGTCTTCAGATGATCAGGTAATTTTTATTTTTTATGGACTATAGTCATTAAAATCATTAACATGTTTCTTACTTATTCATTCAGAAATCTAAAAAGAGGGCTAGAAGTTTAACTGATTCACCCAGCTCTCTTTCTTATAAGCCTCAGGAATATCAATCCCCTTACAGAAAAGTGTTTCAGTCATTGTCTTGTAATTCACAGTTCCCAAGGGATACCGACAATTATGTGAGTGTTAGCGTTCGAAATGACTCCAATTAAACAAACTTTGTTCAAGAGTATTTATTTTTCATATTCTGCAGGAAAATCTGATTAAAAATATCCTTGCAAAGCCATTCAAAGTGCCAATACCAAATTATCAGGGTTTGTCTATTTCACAATTTATAAAACTTTCTCACTATGTGTTGTGTAAAACCTGTTTATTCTGACTTCCAGGTCAGAGTTTTCGAGTCTTGGGAGTTCGCAGATCCGGTGTTCGAACTTCACTACATGATCCCTTTGAAGAAGACGCCCTCATTCTCTACTCCCCTCCGGAAAGTTCAGCTCACGAACAAATGATGAGCGATGCGTGAGAATAAGAATTAAATCCCCTTTGTTGTTTTATGTTAACGTTACAAATCTCTTTCTTTCTCCATTTTATAGAAGTAAGCAACAGGTTCATGTTGTTGTAGATCCTATAGTTTCCAAAATTCTTCGTCCCCATCAGCGAGAGGTGTGTCTTCAGTATTTTCTTTTATTGTAATTTAACTCGTTGAGAAAGTTATCCTGTTGCTTTGGGTCTGTGTTCTAGGGAGTGAAGTTTATGTATGACTGCGTGGTGGGAGTTCAAATCCCGGGCAGCTATGGTTGCATCATGGCCGACGAAATGGGTCTGGGCAAAACTCTTCAATGTATTGCGCTTATATGGACACTTCTTGTTGGTTGATTTCACTTCTAACTAATTATGTTTGGGTGGTTAATTAATGGTTAATTTTAAGAATATTCTGTTCAATAAAGAGATATTACTCAGTGTGTTTCAGGTTCATAAATCCACAAATGTTGTATTTATTCTAATACTCGTCCAGAAACAAGGTCCAGACAATCAACCACTGATATCGAAAGCTGTTATTGTGGCTCCGAGCAGTTTAGTCAAGGTTTGTGGTCATTTTTTAAATAATATTTATTTCAACCTTTTTGTATGAATTCATTGATTATATTTTTTACGTGATTTCGGTTCTCAGAATTGGCAAAATGAAATCAGCAAATGGCTTAGTGGGAAGGTGAATCCTTTAGCTATTGATTCTGGATCTAAAAGTGAAATTGATAGAAATTTAGGTGAGTCAAATATTTTACCTTATGACGTGTACACTTAATTCACTGCAGTCCTGCTTATTGGATCATTTTCAGCATATTTCATGAGTCAAGGACATCGACGCATCATGAATCCAATTTTGATCATTTCTTATGAAACATTTCGACTCCATACAAATGTTCTACATAACGGCTCAGTTGGTCTTATAATTTGTGACGAAGTAATTCTTTAATATTATTATAAGTAGCGTCCGAAAATATACGTATTATGTCGCAGGCACTTTTAGAAACTATAGTCTATGGAGCATAATTTTTTATTATTTGGATAAATTATTTGTTGCTCTATAATAACAGGGTGTCCCATACCTGGAAGATGCTGTCCTTCAATATTCCGTGGAAATCCTTCAAATATATTGGAAAGATAGTTCTAAAATATAATGAGAAATCCTTCAATATTCCTGGAAATCCTTCATTAATCCGGGAAATCCTTCATTAATCCGGGAAATCCTTCATTATTCCGTGGAAAGCTTTCAAATATTCTGTAAAATATTTCTAAAATATCATGGAAAATCCTTTAACATAACTGAGAATCCTTCAAATATACTGGGAAAATACTTCTAAAATATCATGGGAATTCTTAAACTCTTTAATATTCCAGTGACATTTTTTAAAACATCATAAAAAATACTTCAATAATTTTTTTATACCCTGCAGAATTTTACAACAATCATAATTATAGAATAATTGTATAAAGTCGTTGGACAACCCTGAATAAGCTGTTTCGTTTTTGTTGTTATTAATTTTAAGATAATATACAATTGAATAAGTTAAGACAGTTATCTCCAAAATCAAATTAATTAACGTCTACAATGTTTAATATTTAATTATAAGGGTCATCGATTGAAGAATTCAGAAAATCAGACTTATCTGGCACTGTCGAAGATGCAGGTGGAGCGACGTATCTTGCTTTCGGGAACACCCATTCAGAACGATTTGCTGGAATATTTCAGTTTGGTCCACTTTGTGAATCGCGGAATTCTGGGAACAGCTCAAGAGTTCAAGCGCCGGTTTGAAACACCGATTCTCCGGGGTAGAGACGCTGATGCTAATGATACAGACCGAAAAAATGGAGAGCTGAAATTACACGAGGTCGGAGTTTAAAAGATCTTAATTTTAATCTTGGTTTTTTATAAAGTTAATTGAAGTCATTTAATTAATTTGTTTTTCGTGTCTTCTTTATTTTTTGTAGCTTCTGGCCATCGTAAACAAATGCATAATTCGTCGAACACAAGCCCTTCTCACAAAATATCTCCCAGTTAAAAGTAAGTGATAACAAAGTTTATTATTCAAATGTGGTTTGTGATATAATTATCAAATATTATCGATTTGGTCTTAAATTGTTAGTATTAAATTGTCCATATTGACCAGATTTATATATTAATAAAGAATTATGTCTTTTAAATAAAATTCAATTTAAATAATATAATTTCACCTGAATTCAGTGCTCATTTTAATAGTTTGGAATGAAATGCCTCCTTATTCATAGTAGTTCCAGGTCGTATCACAGCGCTGTATGTACTTCAATATTTTTCCGAGATAATTTAAATATATTCAATCAATTTAGTTTTAACATGACGATTTGTCTAGTTGGTCAATATTTTTTTATAATATTTTGGAGAATAATTCGATTAAAAGATGAAACCAGTGCCTCCATATGAATGTTATTATTAATTGTGAAGCATTTATCTCTCCCTTGTCAGTTGAACAGCTCGTCTGTTGTCGCTTCACCCCCCTTCAAGAGAGAATCTACAACGACTTTGTTGCAAGAAAAATTCGTGACTCTGAACTAACCAACAAAGGGGACAAGATGTCCTTCTCTTCTCTCTCTTCCATCACTCAACTTAAGAAATTGTGTAATCGTAAGTGTTTACGGACTTGAATTATTTCATTGGCCTATTGATTTTTGAAATAGTATTAATATCTTCTTAGTTGGTTTCAATTATTGACTTTACTATCAGTAAAATAGATGAACCAATGGTAGACATTTTCGAAACATTTAGTCTTGATTATGATTCAGTCATCCTGATTATTTCAAATAATTGAAACAATTTATTTTTATTGTACGTCTATCGAACCGTAATTATATTCCATCACTTCAAATATCGTTTAATCTAGCTAGTTAAAATAATTCTAATGTTTTTTTTTTATTTTCTGATCAGTTTTCGCTTTATAGATGTTGTCCAGAAGAGGCGCCCGATTTAATTAATAATCTAATACACTTCCAGACCTGAACTCAATAATCAGCATGGCTTATAGATATAGTCATTATATTATCTGATGTAGACTAAATTTGATTTGTGAAATCGGGCGCTACTTCTGGACCATCCTGTATAATATCCAAACAATTCTTCCATCTTGTTTATTGTACATTATTTATGTGAATGAATATTTTTCCTGAAATATATTTCAGCATAATTTGAATACTATTTCACTGGCTTCTCAATTCATTTTCTCCACATTCTTTTAGATCCAGATTTAGTTCTGGACAAAATTCGAGAGGGTTGTGATGGTTTTGAGAACGCTCTAGAATACTTTCCCAATGGTTACACTGGAAAGGGATTCCATCCTGAATTGTCTGGTAGGCCTCATAAACTTATCATTTTAATTTATCTTTCATTCAAAGATGCTACTTATACTGTCTCCTCTTTGATGGTCCTCATTAGGTAAGTTCCAAGTACTGGACTATATATTGGCGCTCATTCGGACCACCTCGGCGGACAAAGTCGTTCTTGTCTCAAATTATACTCAAACTTTGGATTTATTCGAGATAATGTGTAACACAAGGGGGTAGGCTACATCCAACATTAAATTGATAATTTGTGGTTTTTGAAGTGTTGCTTAGTAACGTTGTTTCTATTTCTACATAGCTACGTATACGTTCGTCTGGATGGGTCAATGTCGATCAAGAAAAGAGCCAAAGTTGTCGATCGATTTAACGATCCATTGGTAAAATCAAAGTTTATTATGTTGAAATTATTCAGGATACTAAATCATATTATAGATAAATTCTGCTTTAGATTTTAATTTGTATTCTTTTATTGTTTATTTATCTTTTTCTACTGGTGTGTACAGGGTCCAGATTTTGTCTTCATGTTAAGTAGCAAAGCTGGAGGTTGTGGACTTAATCTGATTGGTGCAAATCGTCTGGTGATGTTCGATCCTGACTGGAATCCAGCCAATGACGATCAAGCAATGGCCCGTATCTGGAGAGATGGTCAGAAGAAACAGTGTTATATTTACAGACTCATTGCCGTGAGTTATATCAGTTTCAGTTTTATGTGAATTTTAAAATGTGATTTGATAATCAATTCATATAAAATTGTGTCTATGATACAAAATCAAATTTGTTTCGAACCTTTTTACGAAGAATTGTTTCTTGTTTTGCTACATTAAGTTTTTATTTCACAAGATGTGTATCGAATAAGCTTTCGTGTCTGTTGAATTTATGATTGATTTTCCTAAACCAGATAACTATATTTATTGTTACAGATTAAAATATAATTAATTTAGAATTGAATAAATATCGAAATCGTTCTGGCCTTCGATATATATATATAATTTTTCATTTATATTATTTTTCTAGATAATGATACTTACTTGAAACCTATAATAAAAATTATTTTATTAAATTTTTTTTCTAAACTATTCAATTTCTTCATCAGACGGGCTCCATTGAAGAGAAAATCTTTCAACGTCAAGCACACAAGAAGGCTCTGAGCAGTTGCGTTGTCGACCAGGAGGAAGAAGTGGAGCGTCACTTCAGTCTGGGAGAGTTAAGAGAACTCTTCTCATACAATGGGGATACTCTCTCAGACACGCATGATAAGTGAGTTGTTACTGAATCATCGTAAAGCTATCATTTTAACATGAATGACATGATCTGTGTGTGGTTTCAGATTCAAATGCCGACGATGTGTCAACAACATACAAGTTCGCCTTCCTCCCGAAGACTCTGACTGCAATTCAGATCTTTCCCAGTGGTTCCACTGTACCGACAAGAAACTTTTGGTGGACCTCCCTCTGAAGACCACTTGGGACACTCAAGCCATCTCTTTTGTTTTCTGGCACCGATCTCACGAAAAACAAAAAGAAACTGTCTGAATTAATAATAAGAAATCTTATAATATTATATTCAACTTTCGATGCCACAGCATAAGAACAGTAGGCGTTGGTCGTTTATCATTAATATTGACTGTTAAAATAAAGGATAGTTGTCTGATAATAATGGTTTAATGCTCATCTAATTGTTTTTAGGGTTGATATTTAGCTCTGTAAATGCTGCACACATTGCTTATTTATTACGCTATTTCTAGTCTGAATAAGTCTATTTGTAATTAAACAGTTCATGATAATTTTCTTTTTCATATCATTTTTTTTAAAGTTATATTAATTCAATGTGTTCTCGTTTTTTACAGATTTTTACATATTTTGTGAAATTGTTATAAAAAAAGGGAACATTGTCATATGTAAATACAAGTTAAACCGTGTCACTTATATTTTGTATATGAAATATTTTTAGAAATATGAAATAATGTTTATATCTAAATACAAAGAATAAAATACATTTTTAAATCTGATCTCCATAGTTTATATGCATCATTGCTGTGAAATATTCTCATTTTGTTAATCGTTATTTATAGATTTTATTTACTAATAAAAATTATTAGAATAATTTCAGTGTAATGTGCACGATAGCAGTTACCAGAATTAGATGATAACATTTTGTAAAATTTACTCGTATTAATTAATTCAATAAATTTTATTTATATTTCTTGCTTATATGTCAATAACCGATGACGTACATTGATGTAAAATAACGTGTAAGAATACATAGAATAAATAGTTAATTTATAATAGTTTCAACTAATTAGGTTTACAATATTATTGCTTACACGATTTAACTAATTTGTCGAGCGAGTATTGTTCCTGGCTAATTTAGTTTATTAATTCAGTAAAGGTATATAGTTTTTTAAATTTAAAAAGAGTATCTTCAAGTATAAATTCAGTTCCAAGTAAAATTATTTCCAGAAATTTGGATTTAATTTACAAAAAAAAAACTTTTAAGTCGCTTGTGTTTAGTATTATCTGTGGGATTTTGTCGCCTCTGCTACAGTTACTTAAATATGGCTTCGTACATTTATATACGTAAATTTATGATATAGATTGAAACTCTATTTAATTCTTTTGTTTTAACATTTCATCATAGTTTATTTATGATGTCACTATAAAAATGGTTTCTGTTTATACGTAGAATTCCTAAAATTATAATTATATTTACCTTTTTATATTCTAAACGTAAGATATGATTTTATTTGAAACTTACAATTTTTTAAATATTTTTCTTTTATATTATTAATATATTTTTTTGTGTAGGCAAATGATTTTATTAGTAAATTTCATAATTTTTCATTATTCAATAATTGTATACTGTAAATATTCTTTTAAGAATAAATTAAATTATATAAACATTTAAAATTATATAAATGCAATAGCTTAAAACAGTTTGCATACTGCATTGTTTAATTTTTATTACAGATTATCACTATTTTTTTGTTAAAAACTGCAATACAATGTGGATTAGGCTTTTTATCATTTTAGAGGGGGTTTGTACTTAAGTACTATTATAATAGTATAGTTAATTGGACAAATCAATAAAAATAAATTTGCCTACAGCACAGTTTTAGTTGTTGTATTACAGATTTTAGTATTTATGTCAGATATCCTTTATAAAATTCCGGTTAATACAGATTCTTGAAATTATCTAACATTGTGCACCTTGTTTTCATTAATTTAATTTTATGAATCACCTGCTATTAAATAAAAATTCATTAATTATTGCAGTTATTTCTATTTGATTTTCATGTTCAACTATACTTTTTCTGCCTGTATAATTGATTCAATGCAGAATAGTATAGTTTATAAAATTACACTAACATTTATTTAAAGCACACACATTAGCCCACAAATTCCCCTTTGCTTGCTACACTTGCTTGTCATAGTTTCCCTGATTTATCAAGTAAATTAATTTGTCATTGAATTCTTTATTTTTTTAATAAATTTCTTATAAATTTTTTATAAACCCTGAGACCTGCATATTACTGTTATATGCCATGTTTTTTTCTATTCTAAGTGGAAACATAAGTTCTTAAAATATAATTGGCTTACACACATTAATTAATTCATTCATTTTTGTTTTAATGCCAAATATTTTTTTTAATATTTTAAATATTTAAAATAAGAATTTCAGTTTTACTAAGTGCACAAAAGAACAATTTTTTTCTCTTCTTCTTGGCCTTTCCTTTCCAAATTGGTTAGTTTTTTTGTTGTTATTTTCAGTGTTGTAGATTAGTTTCTTTTGTTATTTTTCTTTTGTTGCTTGTGTTTGTTGTTTAAGCTTTTTTGCATTGGTTTACAATTGTTTTGCTTTTTTAAGGTGTTGTTAATTATCTTTTATCTATGAGTTCAAGTACAGAACCGAAAAGAAGAGGTGGAAAAGGCAGTTTAAAATATGTAGAAGTCCAATATGAGGGAACATGCAAGGGATGGTTCAAAGTGGAAGGGGAAAAAGAACAATTTCTTATGCAATAGATGCACTTACACCAAGATTGAAAATGTAATGAAAGATTTAGCTAAGACAAATGATTGAATTGAAAAGCTAGAGCAGAATCATAGAAATATCAGAGGATCAAAAGAATAATGAGCACAAAACAGGGAAGCTAGAATGGAAAACCAAAATGAAAGAGAGGAAAACAACAGAAACAATGAGAATGGAGAAGAATTACCTCTATGGAGCCAAGTGGTCAAGAAAGACCTCAGAAAACAAATTAAAGAAGTGAAGGAACAAGAAAAAAGAGAAAACAATATTATTATTAAGAGTCAGATAAAGGTGATAAGAAGTAAAAAAGGTCACAAATCTAATTGTGGGAGAGAGTGTACAGATAAAAAAAGTCTGAAATAATTGGTAAGGGGGATACAAGACCAATCAGAATTCAATTGGGGAACTGGAGAGAAGTGGCAGAAATACTTAAAGAAAAGAACCGATTAAGAGACAAAGGAGAACAGGGAAAAGGAATCTACATTGAGAAGGACTTAACCAGAATAGAAAGAGAAGAACTATACCACCTGAGAAATGAACTGAGAGAGAGAAGAAAGAATGGTGAATACTGCTATATTAAAGGATCAAACATTATTACAAAAGGTGCTTTTTTAACCTCAGTCAAGAGAAAGAGTTCGAAAGAAGCAGAAGAAACTCAGGAGAAGGAAGCATAAGGGTGGAAGAGAAAAACAAATCGCAAAACATTTGCCTAAACTATATAAATATAAATAGAATTACTATTCTTACTGAAACACACTGGAGAAGTAATGTAATTGATATACCAACTAATATAAGGACTATAGAAAAAAGAAGAGAGATAGATAGTAAAAAGGGAGGTGGAATAATGGTTCTTTATAACCAGGAAGTCAACCCTAATATTATGATAGAAGAAATAGAAAATAAGAATAAATACATTTTTAACTTCAAAATTAAATGTAATAAAAATGAGTTTTTTGTTTGTGCTTCATACTGGGATGTAAAGGATAAAATAAAAAATAGCATTATCAAAAAAGATATTGAAGCCTTTGTGCAGGATCATAAAAATAAGCAAATAATCATTATTGTAGATATGAATGCTCATTTCCCTTGGATAGATGGCTGTGTTGTTAATGGTAATAGTATACTCTTAGAGGAGCTGATTGAAAATGAAAACCTCTTTATGATTAATAATACAGATATCTTGCAAGGGTAAATATACCAGAACTGTTGGGGACACAAAAACTACTGTAGATTATATTTTATGCAATGAAATTTTTTTGGATAATATAATAGAAATTAACATTGATGAAGTTAAAGAAACAGATATAAGTGATCATAAACTTATAAGAATTAATTTAGAATATAAATTTGAAAATAAAAGAATTAGAGAAGTTATAGAGGATCAGAATCTTAATAACACATGGA
>JAUZNC010023287.1:0-23729 GCA_034780395.1 Vannuccia rotundouncinata | reverse complement strand
AGTTACATAACTATATCACACTTTATAAATACTATCTATTGGATATAATCTCAAATTTTATTGATCATGTACTAAGGGAATTATATATCTACACTAATAAATATTGTATTATACACATTTGTATTTATTTTGTCCTAAATTTGTCCTAAAATTTTATCAAAAATGTCCTAAAATCCTAAAAAAAATAAAGGTTTTTACCCGTGGGAGGCCTGTAACAACAACAAATCAATTATGACCTGCCTTAGAGAACATTTTACAAATGAATGTTTATATGAGTACATTTTCACTATAAAAAAAATTTACTGACACATTGCCAAAAAATCATAAAAAATTATGTATCAAAAAATACCAGGGATATAGACACATCCAATTTAGAAGTGACTAACCATATTCAAAAGTTGACTATGTATATGGACTCTTATTTATTAGATTACTACCTGATTATAATTATGTTTTGATGACTATTATTATATAGCATATTATACGAATTTTTAATTTAAAATAAACAAAGCACATACTATTAAGATGACTAGATGATAATATCTACATGTCTTGTCAGCAAATATTATACTGTTTTATGACAATGAAAATATAGTTCTCAAGATATTAGGATTCATGTAATGATTACATGTCTAGACAGTCAACTAGTTTTTATGTGACTAAACACTTTGACAACATCTTGACCACACATTTTTGATTTCAGTATTGTAGTGTGTGGACACTCAACCAGATGTCTGAGCAGGTATTTTTGTAGTGTAAGCATTATATTTAGCTACCTACCTAATATCATGTTTTCACAAAGTCAACATGAAATTTACATTTTACTTCACTCTGACAAGTAACACAAATATCATTACTATTCAATTGTTCAAGTGAGAGGTTGCATTCTCTACATCCAGATAAAACCCAAATAAATTATTAAAAATAATTATTGCATTTATCAGGTTGATTTGGAAAACTATGTTTTTAACATGCTTTTTACAGAGGACATTAATATGAAAACAAAAATGTTATTGACACAGGAAAATGCTATTTATGTTGCTAATAAATTTTTTTTGGTGATCTTGAATAAATAATTCGTCAAGTAATATACTTCTTTTCTATGTTCAATATAAATCATTTACAAAGTACATGTCATCTATATGGGTTAAGGATAAAAAGTACATGGACTATAAATTTGAAGAATGACTTAATGCAAGTGAAAAGGGCATTTCATATTCATTCAGAAATTTTTTTTCTTTTGATATGAATATACAAAATGAAAGGATACAAATACAGTCTATTCCAGCTAATCAGAACAGATAAAATGCAATCAAATTTGTTCTGATTAGCTGGAGTTGTAATTAGACAAAAATTGATTTTTTGGGGTATATGTAAGTTGTATGATAGGATTATGTATGTTAGATCATAAAAACAATACAAAAGTTGCCTTATAACTTGGGTCCAGTATAATAGATAAATTTATATCTCAAGATTAAAATAAATTAAATGTTTGTTAATAATTAAATTTGATGTGTGGACAAGATTAAAATAATTTCTAAATTCTTATTAGGGGTTGGAATAGTTATTTCCTTAATTAAAATAAGTAAAAAATATTTTTTTAAATAATACATGTATTAAACTTCCACTCAGTGTTAGTCACTCCATTACATTATACATACACTATAAATGGGGACCATTATTGGAAGAGGTGATCCAAACATGATGATGTAATTTCTATCCAGCTTAATACACCCAGCCTGTCATGTCATACATGTCATGGTTTAGGTAGGTTTAGATTACAGAAAATATCATAGGGTTTATTTATAATCCCCAAATGAAAGTAGGAATATATTTATATATTAAATTTGGATTTTACTCTATATCATTCAATTATGTTTTTATTTCTATTTATTTATATGTTATAATTTTTATAAAAAATGCTTTTACTTTTTATACAAAACTTTCTTAACATCAATATGATCATTTTGATGCTAGCATTACATTTTTGTATTATTGAAAAAACATATTAAATGTATATATAAATCGGAATATTACAATAATTATAAAATAGATATTATTACTAATAACTTTTTTTCTATTTCATCATAGTTATATATATGTTCAATGATCAAAATCAACAAATATTGACATACAAAAACACTCTGTCTGGCTACAGTCTTTATTCACCTAATTATATGAAGAAACATAAGCCTATAAAACTATAATATAAGAAATATGCAAACCAATCAAAGCTCAGTAATATCTACACTACAATGAACTTTGGCAGTAAGAGCATTCAAAAATAGCACACAGGAATTCCAGAAATTTTTCTAAAATTTTCTGGAAAGCTTTTGTAAAATATAGTGCCATCCACACAGCAGCTATTGCTATAAATATATTGCTAATATATTTTGCCAATATTCATCAAAAATCAACTATTTTTACAGAAAGGTGTCTGCCTATCTTAGGTACACGTTGGACTCAATCAGCTGGATGGATGAACTTGTATTTTGGGTCCATGTCGTATATTATTATCGTATATATACATTTCTTAATACACTGATTTAGTTTTAAATGAGCTTGGGACTCATATGACATGATACTTTCTCAGCTGACTACTATGCACTTCGGTTTTTTTTATTTGATCATGGCAATTGCTTATTATTCATTTATTTATTTAACCATTATATAAATGTTCTATTTGAAAATTAAATACTATATAAATTAAAAGTATTAAAAATGATGCGTATTCCAAGTTTGCAATAATTGTACATGTAATGTTAATATTGAAAGAACAACTTTGTGTTTGCAATATTTTTTATTGTACCATTTTATTTGAGAATACTTCTTTTCCATTTCAAGAAGACGAAGAATTCAAAGTGAAATGGAAGAAACAATTTCCTGGACGCAAAATACTGAATGGAATCCAATATGGCGAATGGCTCATGTATCTGCCGTGTTAGGTCGTAGTATTATCCTTATCAATGGATATGCGGTCCGAGTAATGCCCGGTAATGAACAAGAACAGCAGGACGGCAATAACAGACAAGTGATAGTTTTTGATCATGGAATTGTCACACTTTACGACACTGTGCGTGGTAATTGGAAGGTGAGAAGAACTTGTTTCTACTTCAAAAAAATAGTTTAATATTTTTTCGTACTTGATCTATGTTTAACTTAAAAAATATATTTATCTTAATCAATTGTGTCTAAATTGTGGCTCATTATTTTCCTGAACTTTATTGGTAGATTTCTACTATTAATACTTCTTCAAATAATTAATTCCTTCAATAGTGTGGCGGTGTTTCCTCTAATTACAGGTGGTCCAATGCACCATAGATGCAGCCTCTCTTGCCCGACTCTCTTTCGATCCCCGCTGTCTGCACACCTCGGGCTGCGCCGTGGCTACTGTTGGTGAGGATCAGGTCTACATCTTCGGAGGTTTCTGTCTCTCCGAAGGCAACAATGTCAACTGCCTCTCCAGGATCGACTTTTCCCTGAGCCCGCCTGTGTGGAAGGCCCAGTCAGGTGGAATCACCCGGGAGGAAGAAGTGATAGCGGAGATGCAGCCTCGTAACCCCAGCCCACGGGACAAGTGTTCCATGGTTCACTGGCAGAACAAGCTTGTTCTTTTCGGCGGATTTGGTCACGACTTTAGAATGTTAGTGTTAATCAAACCGTATTTCGTGTCGTGTATTTTCAACATTCTCCCAACAATGTCCACAGATCTCCCGAAGAAGGGAGGTATGACTATGTGGGTCCACTCCTGGACGACCATGGAGAATGGAAGATACACGAGTGGGGTCGCGGATGGAACAATCAAGTTCTCGTCTACAACCTTTCGACATGCCGGTGGTCCAATCCGGCCACTACCGGGTCCGGGCCCTCTCCCCGGGCTGCTCATGGGTCCTGTAGTCAGGATAACATTATGTTCGTGTTTGGCGGTCGATCCAATGGAGGCGATGCAACTATCAGGCTTAATGGTTTGTTCCGTTTTATAACGTACATACACGCTTGTTTTTATTAACGAGGTAAAGGTTTCAAAATTAGAAACATTCAGTAAAGCTGAAACTAATACATATTATTCAAATTGTAAATATTGGATGTTTTCAAAATTTGTTGTTAAATTATTCGTATTAATTGCCACACGGTTTGTATTCTTGAAAGTATCATACATTTTAAATAGTATTAATGTTTTAATATTTTATTGTTTAGAGTAGTGGATCAATGTGGAAAATTGAAATTTTACAACACTATAATATAAAGAATAGTAATCATTTTACGATTATATTATATTTATTCATCTTTAATAATTATTAATTACTAATAATTTGTGTAGTATAGCTAATTTTATTGTAGTTATAATTTTTTAGAGTTTTATAACTTTTATTTATATTGTTTGAAGGAACTTATGTTAATAATATCACATTACTTGAAGCGTGATCTATAAGGCAATGTGTATTCAGTTCAAATGTTGTAGTTTGTACCGTTGCAAAACTAACATTCATGAATTTTTAATTGTACCCTTTATCTCTATAATTTACTACAATTGGTTAATTCATAATAAAGCATAATTAAATATCTATGACTATATTAGCTTAGACAATTGGAAAGACAATTGTGTTGCGCTTATTATCTTCAATTTGTGGATTCTCCAGACCTCTACAGTCTCGACATCCACCTGCTGGAATGGACATGCATCAATCTGACTCCGAAGTCACAATGCCCTCTTCCTATTGGTCGATCGTGGATGACTTTGACCTCGCTAGATAATGGATGCCTATTGGTGGTTGGAGGACTCAATTCCAACGATGAGCCACTCAGTGATGCACACGTCATTAATCCCTGGACCAATAAGATGGTGGCACGAGTTTATCCAGGTATGAAAACATTTTGACTTAGTTTGAAATGAGATTTAAATGGTATCATCTTCTGTTATTCTCAGATATATGAATATTCTTTCTACTTTTCCACCCAAACAGGGACCGACTTTGTAGACGGTGGCAGCCGCCTGTGGCACACCGCCAACTACGCCTTTGATGGCATGGTATATACAATAGGTGGTTGCGCTAGCAATATCCTCAATGGAGACACCCAGGTGCAGTTGATAGTGGATCGATATCATGTAATCTATCCGACCTCTCTTTATCGACAGTGTCTGCGTGTTGCTGCGTGCTTCGAACTCTCGGATCCGGCCCTACCAGGCAATATTCTGCATGATTTGAACCAAATTAGTGGTGGCTAGATATTATCCTCACTATTTATAATGTGTACACAAGTTGTGCCATTGTTTCATTTGTTGTTCATGTAAATACTATATTTCCATTATGTGAATTATGACTATATGTTTAATAATCAGCTTATTCCCAAAACGAAACATGTCAAGCTGTAGAATATTTTTTTGAATACTGTTCTCTATCCCCTCATTTTTCACGCTTTTGATTTTAGTCTTAATGGTAACTTGTTATAGCCTTTTTATTTATCAATTGTTTTAATGTGTCGTTATTTTTTCTATTGTATAAACTCTATTTATAAAGGATTGGTTTTTTGTTTCATTTTTTAAAATGTCACTCCACATTCCACAAATATATAATATGTTTATTTTTAGTGATATTAATATCTCCAGAATATTTTAAAAGTAAATCGAATTATAAATACAAATTTATTTCAAATTACTAAATTCAGGGAGTATGTATTGTTTGTTCTTTGGCTTTCTCTAAAAACTTTTGCTTTATGTTTATTTATTTGTAATCTAGATTTCATATGTTATCTTGTATATAATATAAATTGTTGCATTCTTGCCTTATTGTGCCATGTATGCTACTTTTACTAGTGTAACAAACTTTCGTTAATTTGGTACATATATTATATCATATTTCTAGTTTCAATAAACTCATTCGATTAATAACAATGTTTTTTTCTTCAACCCCTTATTATTGTGGTTTAATTACAATATTGGCAATATTTACAAATGTGCTTACAATAATGTACTACTTATGAAGATAAAAGTATTAACATTGTAAAAATTAAATTATTTCAATATTATTTTTTACATAAATATTCTATACAATATCTATGGTTTTTTATTATTTTTTTGAAAATAAAATATAACTTATTTATTAAGCTGGTTGTGAGAAATTATCACGACGTCATTCAGATGAATTGTGTGGACATAATTATGTAGGTAATGTTTGAGGTATTTTTTACATGAAATCAGATTAAAAGCAAAATATTTACTTTTGACACTATAATCTAAATATATCCATCACATTACAATAAGTTATTTATAGCACGTTTTATTTGAAGCTAATCAATTTATAATCGAAACAAATTGCGCCGATTGATCAGTGCCTTTATGGACAATAATTGATTGTCGCTTAAAATTATTTGAATATATATTGTTACTACTTTAGAATTTGAAATAAAATTGCTGCTATAAAATCTCATTCAAAAATATTGTTAACTGGGAATGATTTATTGAATTTTAAATTTTGACATATAACAATGCGTCAAACTATGTTTGAAAAAAGTAAAAATTGTAAAAATAACATAAAAATGTATGGTAACAATACTACAAAATAGTCTTATCGATTTAACACTTTTTTGTTAATGTTGAAGATGCAGTTTGTAAACTGCCCACTGAAGTTCAGTTGAATTGTTTCCACTGTTTTTTTAATAGATATCACGTTCTGACCACCGCATAGTTCTTGCGTTAGATACACTTTGTTAGAAAGGCCTACAAAGTTTCGGAAATTTTTCGTTTTTGTCCTTCAGTTTGTTGTCTGAAATAACGATTCACACTTGACGTATTTTTGGGCCGGTAACAGTGCATACGTCTTCAGATGACCAACCTTGTGTTTCAATTGACTTACGACGGTCACTCGGACGCAATGATTAGTGTAAACTTTGCTGAGTCCTGCCATTTGAGATTTTTCCTTCATCATTTCACCGAGAGAAGCTTTTCCTAATAACCTCTTCTTGCAGTACCAGGTTTGTTGATTCCAATTCTTTAAAGGCAACGAAAATAAAAATGAATTATCTGCAGGTTTTTTAGCGAGTTAGTTTTTCAAGGCATATACGGGACACATTTCATTGTCGTCTTCTCATCATACATCCTATTTTTCTTTGGATCTGTATTTTCTTTGATGTCTAGAGATGCTTTCACATTTTTATTTAGATACGCGTATTCACGTCCCTCAGAGACAACAGCGAATAAAATGGAATCTTTTTTCAACTGCGGCAAAGTTTCTCTGCCTCTCAGTCCAAAGAAGTAAGTTAAATAAAACCAAACTTGCTACTGAAAAATTATTGGAGCTGAGGCGTCAAAGTAGTTTTTCAGTTTCTCCGTATCACTCGGTTGAATGGTATAGAAGCACGGTTTAAAAGCACGACCAGAAGGAGACCTCCGATTAAAAATCTGAGGTCTACCATCAAGAGAATTGTATAAGGCAGGCGCCGCATACTCACCGGAAACATACTTACTAGACATGTTTGCTTTCCGCAACTATAAATTCTTTAGAAGATAAAAAGACTTCGGTAATGTTGGGGAGGTGACCGAAAACTTTCAATATTTTTAAAATTCTCTAACATCAGTATAAATGTCGAAAGAATTAAATGTTATCTTCAGATCACCTTCAGAAAATGATTGAAGTTGGTGGTGATTATCTGTAATAAAATATATATGTATCTGTAATTAATGGTTTATAACTGTTACGAACTAAATTGTGTGTTATTTCTGTTGAGTATATTTAAATAAAAGTTACTAAAAACTCATATTTTGCAAGACCATTCTTCAGGAAGTAATTATTTCCTGAGTATGTTTTACATTTTACATTAAGCACAATTGTCTATTATTGAGCAAACCCTTACGTGAGATAGAGGAATCCCATAAGACCAAGTGACTTACAAAATTACAATTCAACTAACAATTTGTTTTATCCCACTGTTTAAGTTGCATTCGAAGAAACAAGATGGCTTATAGTTGACAAACGAATACTATATACCTGTCAACTTCGAAGACATTGCTGCTACGATTAAAAGGGAAGCGAAACGAAATCTTGTAAGTTATAAAAAGAGAAATTTTCGAGACAGCCACATAGGTGTCAAGAAGGCAGCACGTTCTGCTCATTTTGGAAACAATCGAAGTTCGAATCTCTCGAAGATATGTAGATGATGCAATTTCGAAGTGGAAAAGTCTTGAACATCTTCGAAGATTGCCGGAGTAGATCTGTCTGTAAACTGAAGAAAGACTATTAGTATAACAGGAAGCAACACCTTGAAGTCAATTAGTATAGGGTTAAGTTCATATGAACCCCCTACCACAAAACTCACAACTGGGTATTTGTGATTTACACTGTTCTCTTAGGATATGCTACAATATATTTTAACAAATCTTCAACGAGCTCAGACCGTAATGCAAAATTTCTAAATGAGAAAGTTAGTGGTACCCAATATAATTTTTCAATATACTTTTTTAATTTAGGCATAAGCAATAAAAAACTAATTTGATTCAGCTTGGTGTACGTTGGAGGCTTCGACATGTTTTACATGTTTATAACTGTATATTGTCTTTAATTTGCGTGAACAAAATTATTGTACCTCTAATTAAGTTTATAATTCCTATGTATGTGTTCTTATAAAATTTAAAACTATTACTATTTTCTTTTGTAATATATAAGTGAAGGAATATTCGTGTCAAAAAGTATGGTGTTTTATTTTTATATTAAGATAACCCATTTTAAAAATTGTATAAATATTATTTAGAATTTTCGAAAAACGAAACTATCACTGTTAACCTCCCATGCTTAATTCCGTATGCTTAACAATTAGCCTAATCCTGCATTTAAGAAACATTTAAATTTGACATAAATCATTAATATATAAGCATTTACTATTGAATTACTCTCGTGAACATTGGAGTAGTATACACACATCATACAGTAAATATATACACAAGTTTGAAAAAGTTAGATAATATGGTTATAGGGGTTGGTATAGTTTCATTTTGAAATTGTTTATTAAGATCAATGAACTAAAAATACAGTAAGTGAGCGCTGATAATAAAATACATATAGTATAAAGTTGCAAATACCAGATACTGTCAAAATGATTAACAACTTGAAAAGCTAGTAATATGAAATCAAAAATATATACAAATGAATTAAGCTAAGTTATTAATAAATAAATTCCCAAATCAAATTATATTTTGAACAATATTTCAACAATGCAATATTTATTTCAAAAAAAGAAAGAAAGATTGAAACAGTAATCGAAATAAGGTTTATGGTCTTGGAATGAACCTTGAAGAATGAGTCCAATTCATATTCAATAAAAGTATTATTTTGTAAATTTTTTTGAAGAAAGTTAGATTAAGTCTATCAGTCGGTACCTATGTAATACATTTTTATTTCATATTCGAGGTGTGACTGACACCCCAAAGTTACTTCTAAGAGTGTTCTAGACATGTTCTGTTGAAGGCATATCAATACGGGGCACAATAATAAGACAAATTGTTGCATTAACTAGTGAGAAAAATAGATAGAGGACCATCTCCGCACGATCAAGGGTCGCCGCCAAGGCCTTGTGTGGTGTCGTGTGGGGACCCGATCTGTGATGAGAAAGTCGAAACCGATGATCCTCACAATTCTGAAAGAATAATTTTAATTTTTGAAAAAGGAAAATCACTCAAGCTGAAATAACCAACGAACGAAATAAGATAATTTTATTTATAATATATTGTCGAAAAAAAATATGAAAACATTCGAACAGGCTAAAAATAATGTAGTAATAATGTAAGTAATTGATTTTTCAGTAGCCTTATATCCTTTCAAACGATTAAATGAAAAATATGTTTAGACAAATTTAATTTTAATAATAATGCAACAATTGCTCATCTTCTAATAATTGCGCATCTTTGATATGTTTAATTCCTCTTTATTTCTGTTACGAGCATCCTTACCATTTCAATGCGATTATCGAACAGATCATTGCTATCAACAGTCATGTAATCAATCGGTGCTCCTCCACCGGTCGTGGTCCGTGACCAAGCCTTTCTCAGCTCAACCATGGGACTCTCCGGAGCCTCATAGTTGGAGGACCCACTTGCTCCTCGACAAGCTCTTGAGGCTGCTACGCCGGCGGTCGCTTTTCCACCTGTTCCCTGACTCTGTCTAAGAAGACTTCCATTGCTGGGTAGTCGTGTGAGCAGACCGGTGTTAAGATCACTCGCAGATATCGGCTGAGCTGAATGGCAGGAGTCATGCAGAGGTTTGGTGTGCTCTCTAAGCTTCTGATTTATCACAGCTAAAATAGTGGCCACGCTAAGCAGTCCTAGTTGATCCAGAAGATAAATGCCTAAAAAATATCATTAGAATTTTATGTTCCGACATTATATTATATACAAATTTTATTCTATTCTATTTTATTTTATTGAATATTTTTTATACAGTTAACGTAATAAAAAATACTTATTTCAAGTAATTAATTTATGATCTATTATGAATGAACTATTGACAAATATGCTCACAAATATGAAATTTTAATTGAAAGCTAATTTAAAAAAAAAATGTAATGAATCATATACTATGAATGTATGTAGGTCGTTAGCTCTTACCTAAATTAACTAGTTTATTAGTTTATATTAGCAATCTTTGTTATAGATTCAGTAATCCCTATTTCAATATTCAAATTTCGTATTAGAAATATGTGATTCTATTTTTTTATGATTTTATATATACTTATTTTGTTGGTCGATTAATCCTTAATAGTTGGGAATTAATTTATATAATGCAATTGTATTTTTTAAATACATATAGAAAGTGTAATCTTGTTTCAGAAAATATTTATTAGGTATTAGTCGGTAAAATTTTTATGAGCAAATATATTTTGACAGACTTTAAATCTTTACCAAGATAAGCAAAGACAACCACTAACTTTATTGAGAAAATCAGTCACCAAAAAACACAAATTGCTTTAATTTGTTCTCCTATATGCACGTTTTTTACGTGTATTTTACGCGTTTGAATTTAGATGCGAATTTCAAAAACAAAGGAAATAAAGTCTACAGAAAGAAGTTTTATAAACTAATAAAAAAGTAAAGAATTGTTGACAATTTTTTCCTTTGGTAGATAAGCGCTCTTTTTCACCATCTGGAATCATCTGGTTTTTCGAGGTTACTCCGAACCAACTGGTGGTTCCCTATTGGCAACGACTTATCGAGGTTTTTTCGACTAACCTCTACCTCACAATAATAACTTAGCTATAGTCTTAACTATCTGAAGGGAAACATCTACACTGTTTGCGTCCGTCTCGTTGCCTATGTCATCATCCTTTCAAGTAAACGAATATTAAGAGGGAGCTGACAAAGGTTTAAAACGAATTATTTAAAATACCCTGTTCAATATAGGATGATTATTTGAATGATGAATGTAAAATGAACGGATATGACATCAAAAGGATAAAAGTTATCAATGATCAAATGATCCAGTTTGTTTTGCATCATGATGGTAGGATTGTTTAATCGCATAACTCATTAAATAATATTAATTAATACAACATAATTATTTTTTTCTCTATGGTACATAAAGTGGACTTTATGCGTTATGTACTCGTCTTTAAAGATGCTCTTTATATGGCATTGACTACTTTATGTGTCATCGACAAATTAACTTTATGTATTAATTCTTTTAAAATAACAAATAGTAAAACAAAGGTAATAGTATTGATTTTATTTTGAAAGCAATATTTATTTCAATGTCTATAAAATGTAAACATTTAAATAGCTACCATATATTATTTTTTTATCCATTGGTACATAACATGGACTTTATTATGTACCATGTAGAAAAAAATGACATACACGAATTGGTAAAGTACATTCTGATACGAGGACAATTTAATTTACTCGTCTCACTCGGAAATAAAATTGTTCTCGTATCTTAAAGTTCCACTTTACCAATTTCGAGTAAATAAATAAATAAATAAATCTTGTTTCTAATATTTTAATATAAAATATTTCAACATATCTATTATATCGATCTATATAATATATCGGTATAGTGATCCTATAGTGATCATTTGTGATCATTTTTAAAGTCATGTATATACCTTATTTTAGTGTATATCTAAAATTAAAATATGTCAAGATGCGTTATTTAAAGAAATGAATATTTCTATCGAGCTTGTATAATAATACTAGTAAATACTGTAATAAATTTTAAAACATCTAATTTTCTTCTACAATAAATATTTTAATCTATTATAATCTAAATATTTTATTGAAATTACCAAATTACATTAGGTAGTACGTTTCATTTAGTTAATAAATGCACAGCTAAATGTGTGTAAGTAATAAATAGTCCCTTACCCAAGTGAAACATTTTTAACTATTTCGATATCTTTAGTAAGCTTTTTATATATTTGAATTTAAAGGTAATTTTATGCCAATGTTATTATTCTAAACAGCTAAACTAATATAAGTATTTCTATTTCGTTTGATTAATGATTCAGTATAAAACGGATTTTGCTTGAGTTGTCACAATTTAGAAATTTTTTACGATAATATATTATATATAAATTATTTTACTTTGCTAAAAACGAATTAGTCCTTGACAAATTATATAATTTTAAAATTAAGAGTACATTTGAAAACAATTGATGTGTATCGAGAATCTCTATGCTATTCTGCGAATAATGAAGAGTTATAGGAATAATATGAGGTACAATCTATATTATATAAACAGTGTTGGATGTTTGTGATTTGTTCGTATGTGCGATAGATATGTCTTCGATGTGCGATATGTGTCATATGTTTGATAAAATTATAAATTGGCAACACAAGTATTCCAGTAATAAAAGTTCTTGGGCATTCACACGACGCCACATAATGTTCTACATTCTTATAATTAATCATAACAAACTCTTCCATTTACTTAGATAAAGTTAGAAAGTCTTTGTGTTGCCAGGTCACACATTCTGGGAGGTGTTAACAAATTCTTAAATAGTGTTAAGAGCCAAATGTAACATCTGTTTGGGCAACGGGAAAAGGTATTTTTTATTCTATGGTCTGTAACGATTAAGAGCTAGCTCGAACGTTGGGAACAGGCTGTATTAAGAAACGGTGCTGAGTAATATTTTTAATGAAAGCACTGCGCTGTAGGTTATATGGCCGTTTAATTCTCCCAAAGTGTGGTACAATAATTTTATAAAGAACCAATATACGAAATTATACTTCACAAAAATGTTACTCAATAAATATATATTCGATCCAAATTTAAATTTGGTATGAAAATATTGTTATAGGAGAATTGTTCAATTTTAATTTAAACTTTAATTTTACGGCTATTGATTTTTCTAAGATTATTTATTGTTTTCAAAATTGATTTGTTCTAAATACATAATTAAGATACTTTATAAAAATAACTGAATGTTAAAATAATTGTGTAAGTTTAAACAAGTGTTGTATTTATACATATATACAATTTTTTATTTGATTATTTACTTTAGGATATTTTTATTAAGTATCATATATATGTTAACTATTTATTGATTTTTAATAAAAAAATAACTTATTTCAGTTATTTTTCACATGACACACATTTTTTCAAAAGTTCCGATGTTGATAAATATTTCCTAATCAAATATAATATGCATAACTCACACGACACCCCTGTCTGCCTTACAACCTTCTCAGTTTGTTACGTTTCATATCTTAATAAGTGACACTTAATTTTATGATCAAACCAAACTATAGGACAAATCCTATTTTCTGAATTAGCAATCAAATTGCTGTTTTTCTTCATTTCTCGGAACAAATTGTTTCATAGAAAGAATTATATTTAGACTATGTAGGAATCAATAGTTCTAGTTTTGAGATTTTTTTATTATCAGTTCAATTACTTTCTGAGCCATTAAATATGGGAGGTTATAGCTGAATAATATATCGAAAAAAGTTCATTTAGCTCTATTTTCAGCGGAAAGATTTCATTCTAATTAAATTTATTAAAACTAAAAATATTAAAATAATCGCCTGCTTTCAAGTCAATCAATATATCGTTTTAATTCACATTTATAATAACAAAGTTTCGTATATATTTGTTTAAATAGAATGAACTATTTATTATTTTTTATCTATTCCGTCAAACTAATTGTAAAAGCGTCCTTCAGTGATCCGTAATTAATGTCGTTTAATTAATTCAAAACAAAAAATATATTCCAACCCAATTTTTTTTTCATATTTTATTATAAAAACGCATTAATATTGAATTTTTCAAATAACAAGCAAATGAAAAAATATTTCAAAAAGAATGTCCTTCACATAATGAAATATTTCAAAAAGAAAGTCCTTCACATTCAATAATTAGTTGAAGATCTTGTGGAGAGATTTTCATTTTTCTCGTAAATGTTGGCAACTGCGCCTCCAAAACTGTTTCAAAATCACGTTTTGAAGTGAAGTCAAGGCGGTTTCGAGCCGAGGGAAAAAAATGTACCACAAAATGATTTTAATCCTGGGAATGTGGGGGTTGTCTCAGCTGCTTGGTGTTCTTCTCTTGTTGGAGGTATGTGGTCTAGCATTGTCGTGAATGAGCTGGATATTTTCCATTAAATTATAGATTTTATTGTTTGAATTTAAATCCATTTGTCATAGATTACATAGAGATCTGTTTTAAAAATAGATATATTTTTAAAGAAAATATAAATAATATTTAAAACGACATTAATTACGGATCTAATAATTTCGTTTTTTAAAAAAATCATGAATTTTATTAATATATAATACGGACGCATATTATTCTATTAAATTTTGGTCAGTTTTTCGGTCTAGAAAAATGAATGTGCTCAAACGTAGTCAGTGTGCCTAAGAAAGTATCTAAAAAATTATGGCCCTAAATTTTCCTTCTTCGTTCGAAACCCTGATGCCTTCAAGGGCATTTTATTTCATGGCGATGACAAATGTCGCCAATCTCAAGAAGGTTGATGACCAATGCGCCAAATCCATCAGAACCACTCACAGCTACCAACTGCGCTTTTTTTGCAGTCACCATCGGTTACTGATTTCCAACCAGAATCTTCACTCATGCAATTTCTATGTATGAGTAACGACGCCCAGGAGAACGAGCACCCGAACATGGTAACAAGAAGACTTTCCATAAAGGCCGAATACCATTTAATATATTTGATTCAGATTCTTCAGAGCAGTCCATATAAACTGTAATATGTACATGTTTATTGTGGATCTATTCATAATCTATTCATATCATTATTACAAATAGTGTCACAAAATGTTAATCCATACCTCGATATTTACAACGAACAGTATATTTACTGTATTTACTGTCTTATTGTGTTAATTTGATCGTACTCTACTTTTGAATATTATGCAGTGTCTGTACACTTCTATTTGTTCTCGATTATATTATGTTCTGTAAGTACTTATTAGTTATATGCTTTAAATTAATAAAGGAAAATGTAATTCGAGTATAATAAAGGCTATTATTATAGTTATTTACGGGCAACCAAAACTTGAATTCGTGTAACTACACACTTTTCCTTCGGGCAACTTGTTAAAAATCCTTATTTCGAGCACTAATTGGTAAATCTTTTAAATATATACTATCATTAAATAAACAATTACATCAATTAATTTGTAAATATTATAATAAAATAATAAAATTTGTAGTTTTGACTAGATATAAGACATGTATGACTCACATAACACAGGTAGAGTTCTCATTGATCGAGGTGCATTTGATGAAACGATGACGACGTACATAGTCATGGAAAGAACCAATGAGAGCGCGACTGACAATCGATCGCCAGTGTCATCCAACGTGAAAATGAGACAGGCCAGAGCCGACAACATGGAGAAGGGCACCATGACCAGGATTACAAAATAGAGCGGCTGCCGTTGAAGCTGAATGCTGATACTGATGTACTGATACGACATGTTTAGCTGACTGCTGTACGTCTTTCCTTTGAAACTGACTGATTTTATTTCCCACTCGCTTACATTAGAATTAGGCAGGTAGCTGTTGTCGACAGTAGAGCCGTGCTGAACCGGCCGAATCAGAATTTGATGCACATGAGACTGCCACGGAGTCAGTATCAAATAACAGGTCTGGGTGTCGAAGGGGAATTTGCTGACGTCTAGCGGACAGGTAACGTGTAGGATGGCCCCATGAAGCCAGGTGATGGAGCCGTCGTCACTCACACTGAGTCGTGATTGGGATTTGGTGCTGAAATCGAAGTCGTGGTTGCTTTTGCCGTTCATGACCCCGATGTCTGGCAACCAGAGTTCCCGCGAGGGTAGGAACACCTGACTCACGTTGCCGTGTAGATTTCTGACCCAAGCAAGTCGGTAATCTCGCCATGTCTTTTAACATTTTAACATTTTAAGAATAGAAAATCAGATAATTGTTTAACTTCTCATATGTAGTGTAACTTACAATTGTAAACCATCCAGATATACTCAGAGTCTCTTCCGCTTGACTCTAAAATAAAATAATCATAAATAAAATATTAAGAAAAGAGAACTATATGGTAAGCAGTATTTTTATTTCAAATTTCTCATAACAAACATTTAATTTAATTAAATTGGCTCAATATAAAATAAATGTCGTGTTTGTCATTCAAATATATAGTTTTTGTTTAAGAAATATATAACAATAGTTTTTATTTTTCCAATTAATTAATTAGTTTTAGTTTATATGCTGACCAAATATCGTCATTGCATAGTCTATCTTTCTTCTAGCAGATAAAGAAAGCATAGTCATTGCATAGTCAAAGCAAATGTCGCAACCGTTTTAAGATGTACCAAGTTATATAGGTTCCTTAAATGTCCATGTTGTCAAAAATCAAATCCTATTGTTATATCAAATATACGAATTAATTACAATGTTGACTCTTTCATTATTTGATGTTTTAAAATCTGTATTATCTATTTAAATCAAATTTAAATACATTATTAAACAATATATTTTTGTTATTTTTTATTAAAATTAGTTTATAAAAAATTGTCGTTATTTACATATAATAAAATTTTTAAAATATTTAATTTCAAAATCTTGATTAATCCATTTAATACTCAATTTAATTTTTATTTAGAAGATATATGTGCACATTTTCAGACACTATCCGAAAAGTCAGAAGAATGCATCAATGTATAAGAATAAATAAATAAATAAATGTTACCCCCTCTGCATTTTTAATATGCTTTCATCTGCCACTTCAGCATAATTCTTGAAATAATCATTATCTTTTACAAAGGAAATACATAAAAGTAAATCTATTAAATATTTTTATTAAAATTTTTCATTTAATTTTAGCTGAATATACAAAGATATAGAAATGAATAATTTAAATAGAATAAAATAAAATAAAATGCGTTTTAATATTCATCGTGCTCCTTGAAGCGTATTTAATATTGCTTGTGATTTTAGATATCTGTTTGATGTAGTCAAAGTATTATATATATAATCGTAGTTTTAATATAATATCAATGGTGTATCTTCAATTATTGTCATTTTATCCTTAAGGTATAATAATTATTAAAAAATAATTAAATGTTTAGTTAATCTGGCTAAGAGCGATTGATTCGTTCTAATCGTTCTTAAATAATGTTGCGGAAGGTTTCAGTTATAGTCTGAAATTAAAATAAATAAATGCATAATTATATATGTATGTATATTTTAGTATTTTAGAATTTCCAAGATGTTTATGACATAAAGAAAATAATTCTATAATTATTAAAAACGTTTCTCAGGTTGCCTCGTTTTTCAAAATAGCAAAAATATGAAAAATGTTTGAAATTGTCTATAATATAATACTCACACTTTTTTTCGAAGAAGACGGGTCAATATTTTATAGCGAATATAATACATGCGCATGTTTATCGATAATTTTCAATTGTTTTATATACACATAGTTCAAAAGATTTATAACCTTTTACAATGAGTTTTATTCATGTTTGTAATTACAATATTTAAATCTGTATTTATGATAAATATTAATGAGTTAATCAACGTCCAGTTACAGACATTTCAGGTACATAAAGACCTTATCAATTATCGATTATTAATTTTTAAATTATTCAGGTCTGTTTGACTAAATCATAAAAAATAAACTTACGAAAGCCAGAATTTGGATAACGTTATAGGTGATATTAATCGTGATAGGTCTGTTACATCGATGACACGCTTGTGGACGAACTCGAAGACTTGACCGATTGAGAAGCTGCAAAACCAGTTCCTCCTCATAACCAAGACCTGTGGAGATCGAGGAAATATCAATTCCTGAATTTGTAAATAGTAACAAGTAAAAATATGCCCACTTTTAATATATGTGTAATTCTTTCGTTTTGAAACGGAACAATAATATGGACATAAACATTTTTTGAATTATACGATAATTTTAATATTTAAAAAAAAATTATACTAAAACACAATAAGTTAAATTGTTATATATTTTCAAATTGCCTTATTAATAGACATTCTGTATTATATTTTATACTTTTATTCATTAATCATATATATATAGTTGTATATATATTTGTAGTTCCTTAAATTGTTTGAACAAATTGGAACTATATAGTAGCAATATTATCAAGATTCGCAATTCGAATTATATACATATACCGGAAAATTTCTGCCTTTGAGAAGAATTTTCTTTGAGTAAGATAAAACCATGAGATAATATTTACACCCGAAAATACTTTTTCATAGCATGGAGAACAACAACGAAATCAGAGAAATCAATAGTAATCACTTAAAATTCACTTAACAGAAAAATTCTAATAGAAAATAGAAGAAAAAATTCGTTCATGGCGGGAACAATTGTCATCAATATATAAATCCAGAAATATATGACGACGACTCGTTTTTAAGCGAATTCTTGATTAAAACATAATAAACTGAATAATATTTATATTCCAAAAAAGCATGAAAGCGCAATTAATTATATCTTATAGAGAGTAAAAATAACCTCCTATTAAAACTGTTTGAAAAACTCGAATTTTTTATTGATCCTAGTTTAGGTTTATCAAAAATCGACTTCAATATAATTTAATGAATTTCAAATAAATATTTATTAGAGATTTTAAAGAGTGAAGAACCTTAATTATAATTAATCAATAAAATTATTTGATATGTTTAAAGTAAATGTTGGTTATAAAATCGAGTTAATCGCTCAGTACCAGCTATAATTAGTTTTAATTTTGATTTAGTTAAACTTAGTATATTACCAATGCATAGCTATTTGTTGATCTCAAAATAAAAGATCAGAAAAAAACTTTAAAAAATTAAACTGGTTAAAATTCCTATCAATTTTCGTTATATGTAGAATAATTGTATTTTCATCTTTTCTGATTGTCTTTGAACTTATTCCTCTCTTTCTTTCTTTCGTATTCTCAATTCCTCTTGAAAACTACTTTGACAGTGAAAAATTGAAATGATACAATAACTTGACATATGGATCTGGAAAAGGTTGCTTCTTACAATTTTGATTATATAGCGTAACTTCTAATTGTAATTTTACATCCTCCTATTGATCCGTTTAAATTTATTTACGAAGATAATTTAAGGCTATTTACATGAAACAGATCAATTTGAACTTATTAATCAGATTAGCCGGATAAAGTACCAATTTCAAGACTCGGTTATCTCTTTCAATTGATATAATTACGTAATTGTATTGATTTTTCAAATATCTGACTAATATCTGTCTTTTAGGAGATCATACCATGTTCAAGAATATAGATTTTTTTAATAACATAATATGATCAGTATAAATTATTTAATAACATATCTGAAAAGTGTCGAAATGGCGAAAAGTTTATTTTAAAAATAATATTGAACTATATGGAGGTTGTTATATAATTACATCTGAATTAATCGTCATACCCTGATCACACAAAACCCTCGTATATATTATCTAAATAATATCCTAACTGATATACAAATTTATACTTAATAGAATACATAAATAATTATAAAATAGAGATATATTATAAACTATAAATATATTAACAATGATATGTCAATAAAAATTATCTCCCCGTTCAATATTTTTTTAAAAGAGAAAAGCATTTTCACTTGCACAATACGCACAAGCAATATAAAAATACAAGTGCATATAAATATAAATATAAACACAAGTCAGCCGGCTATGTGAATTGTTGCGATAAATAAACAAATCAATAAATATTTTACAAATTGTCCAAAAACATAAGCGTTGTTACATTATGTTTGTTACAACATTGTTACAATATAATTTACTAGTATAATCAAATGAAAATCGTTAAACATATATGAAATCTTAAACACTAAGAAAATTGGATTAAGTATTAATAAAATAGAAATAAATGTAATTAAACTTTTGCAATAAATTGTTAATTAAATGTTACAGGAGCACTTAATATAAGGTTAGTGGAGAAGACAATTTCCACTGTACGAAAATGCAAAAATACACTCATTAAATTTATACAAATTAAAATATTAATTGTAAAATTGATTGAAAAATTAAAATTTTCCATTGACAAAGAAATTTTAGATGTATACTACATCATAATTAATTATTTTGATATATTTAATTCAGTAAATTCGTTATAGAATTAGTGAAACTGGTTGTGTACTGCGAAAAATTATTGTTATTAATATTTTGTCTGTAGTAACCTCGTTCTGTCTGATCAGATAACATGACCTTTCTACAGCTATTGAGCGAAAATAATGCCGACATATTTAATTATTTAATTTGGATAACTTTATTTAATAAAATTTTCAGCAGAAATATTCTTATAGAACCAGTGGCTTTATATAGTCATTATAGATCCAGATTATACAGTTTGGATTTTCTTCTCGATAGAAGACACTGGGAATTGTTTTTCCAGATCAATGAACTCAATATCACTTTTTTTTCAGAGTTCATATATTTCCAATAATGAAGATCAATACTGCCTGGACTTTGCAAATTCAATAGAATTTTTATACATTTGTTTAAAAAGTAAAAAATCTGGCGATCAACTCTTTTGTGTTCTATGTTATTAAAATCCGATCAAATTTAATTCGATATTAAAATATAAATACTAAATATTAGATTATTTTTGAAAATAGTTTCAATAAAGTAAAACATGTCTAACTCAACTAAAATGTCTTTTTAACAGAAATATAAATTCTCGTTTGATTTTGGAATGGAAATCGATTTTTATTGTGTTAGTCAATACTTGAGTAAAGCATTTTGGAAATACTTGATTATCTTTGTCACCGACTCTGCATTTTCATCTTCTACTAGCAATAAATTTTAAAAATAGAATACCTAGAATAACAACAGGAAGGAGAAGTCGTTAAAAAGTTTGATTCAGATTTATGAATTGTTTGTGTACAAGGTAAAATATATATTAAATTATGACAAATGTTGATTATAATAATAAACGTCACATTCTTCTTAAAGCTACCAAACATAAAACTGTTTTTAGTATGTATTCCGAAAAATTCAGGTTTTAATTTTGTGTAAATAATGTATTTTTTTCAACGAGGCATTGAGATGTTTGTCTAATTGTGATTTTTCTTTCATTTTTAATTTTTTAATGAAATTGGTCATTTATGAATTCGTTATCAATTTAAATTTAGAAATAAAATCTATATTTACTTTTGAGAAAGCTAGACATATTAATATTGATGTAAAATGATCAAAATCATCTAAAAATATAACAATAAATAAAAACCGGCGATCTGTGAAAAAAATAATATTAAAAATTAAATAAAGTATTTAAATCAAATGGGAATAATAATATAAAAGTATTAAAGTAAATTAATCTGGCATAATACTACAATGATATGAGGAACCAACCATAAATTGAAATATGTACATCAAAAAGGGGAGTTGGAATTAATGTGGATACCTTCAAAATGTATAATAAAATCGTAGGAATAATATCGTTTTTTTGAATAAGGGGGGAGGGGTGAAAAAATCAATTTATAAGAAAATTCAAAAATTTTCAAAAATAAACAGCCAAAAATTTCAAAATTTGTACAGCTTCTTATATTATTTTATTTTAATGTAAGAATATGATGGGAAATATATATATTCTACAGGATATAGTAAACACTCACCATTATATAAGCAGGGATTGTGCAGAAAATATTGTATTTAGTAATTTGTTATTAATTATATTTGACAAATAACAAGGAAAAATATCTATTATTAAAAACACAATTTCAGTAAATCTTCTTACCACCCAAATGTGAATCGTCGTAAACTGGATAGAACATGAAATCAAAGTGTTAAACATGTAAAGACGACCAAAAATTGTTTACCTAATATTATGAATGCTTTAAAATTTATGTAAAAAGTGCTAAATGCGATCCCTTTTTTAAAAAATACATTTTATTAAAAATAAAAATACATATAAAAGAATTGTTTAAAACCTTACAATTTAGAGATAATTTCAAGAATCTAAAAATATATATTTAATTTTTCAATATTTATATATTTTTAGAAAAACTGGCAATATTCTAGACAAAATTATATTCTATTATTTCATTTTACGAAATATGTCTAAATATATAAAATTCCCAAAATATATTTATAAATAATTAATAATATATATATATAAGCACTACATATGGAATATGCGATATTATTAACTTTATGTCAATATACCTACCATTAATAGTAATTACAATATAGTAACTTTTTTACATTTCAAAAAAACTTATTTTGAACATAAAAATAAACATAATCACGGTATGAACAATAATACAATCAAATATTATGAATTATAATTTGGCCAATATATATGGAATAAATATATATCAAGAGAACTGTTAGTAACTTTGAAATTAGTTTTGAAGGACATAAAATACACAGACTGTAAATTCAATATAACTTGTGGTTTTAATTTAAGACTATTATATATAGGAACGATCACTAATTATACATCTTATTAACATTATGTGATATATGTAGAAAAACTGTAATATGTATAAATATTTTTTGAAACGGACAAATTTGTACTATTTATGAGCGAACGTAACATTTATGAATGTAATGAAATAAATTAAATAGTACTATTTAATATAGATTACAAATACATATTTTGTTTGTTTTTATTTTTAAATTAATTATTTATAACCTACGCAGATTACAAAATTTTATATAACTTATAAGTGAATAAAAAAAAGAGATCCACGCTTAGTATAATCATTATAATAATGTATTTACCAATATTAAAAAAAACAATATTTGTAATAAGTCTGTATTCGTTTATTCCATCTTCATACTTAGTTTTCAAACGTTGTTCATGTATTATGCTCGTTGGTTTTATCAAATGGATATTTTTTGTTAACCAGATTGTGACCACAACTTTAAAATAACTTATTGCTATATAGGTAAAATTTATTCATATTTTAAGTACGAAAACAATCAGCATGTATAAGTAAATGTCAGTATGAATATTCAGTATGCGAGAATCGCGATATTCGGTATGCGACAATCACAATATGCAGTATGTGAGAATCACTATATTCTGTGTTCAAGAATCGCGATATTCGGTATGCGACAATCACAATATGCAGTATGTGAGAATCACTATACGCAGTATGTGAGAATTTCGATATGTAGTATATGCAAGAATCCCAATATTCGGTATGCAAGAACACAATATGCAGTATATAAGAATCCCGATATTCTGTGTTCAAGAATCACGATATTCTGTGTTCAAGAATCACGATATTCTGTGTTCAAGAATCACGATATTC
>JAUZNC010023276.1:0-23735 GCA_034780395.1 Vannuccia rotundouncinata | reverse complement strand
ACACCCACGAACTAAAAAATATAACTTAAGACGTCATTCATGGTGATTAAGTACATTTAAGACGTGGTTAACCCCCACAAAGACCCCAAAAATGGTTCTAATCATAATTTGGGAGTACCAAGACAATTCTTTGCATAAACACGTAATCTGGGTCCCTGAGTAAGAATTTACAACTTAAGATGTGTTATCTATGTCTGGGTTCAAGTAAGACACCCAAAAGTCGAAATTGTAACTTTAGGCGTTATTTATATCTTTAAAAGAATTGCATTTGTTATATAAATTGGTATTATATTTAATTTACAAAGTTATTTTAATTATTAATAAGTGTGTACTTATCAAAAATAAAATATAGGTTGCTTTGATACAATATGTTTGGAAGTACGTTTTAAGAGTGATATTTATATGTTTTCTAAATATTATATCATATCATATACATATATATATAATTATGTTCAATTAACTTTAATATGTCATAGATAAAAACATATATTTTGTTGTGGCCTGGATAATAAATGTATATATGTAATATTACAGTTGAATTCGCCTATATGGAAATTGTAAGGGAAATTGACATTTGTGTCTTATAAACGAATTTTCCATATATATGTAGACGTATTGCATATAGACGAATTTTACTGTATAACCATGGTAAAACCTATATCTATTTAATACGCTTGATATATAATTTTATCGCATGCTGATTACATTTAAATCATACTAATCTACGAACACATATTATTTCAAACAATTACGGACTTTCTATGTACGTGTAAATTCACGTTTTTACTCACATGACGAATATTTACGTGTCTATTTTCATACCAGTTTTATGATTTTAAACTTAATATAATGCACAAATAGGATCTTGCTTTGTTACATTTTATCATCCGATTTTCTTTACTATTTTATAAGATTCGATTTTATATATTTTTCTTACTACTTTTCGTAAAAATTCGTCTATATGGAATACGTCTACATATATATAGAAAATTCGTTTATAAGACACAAATTTCAATTTCCCTTACAATTTCCATATAGGCGAATTCAACTGTGATATTACATATATTATACATTTATTATCCAGGTCACAACAAAATATATGTTTTTATCTATCACATATTAAAGTTAATTGAACATAATTATATATATGTATATGATATAATATTTAGAAAACATATAAATATCACTCTTAAGACGTACTTCCAAACATATTGTATCAATGCAACCTATATTTTATTATTGATATTTTTGATAAGTACACACTTATTAATAATTAAAATAACTTTGTAAATTGAATATAATACCAATTGATATAACAAATGCAATTCTTTTAAAGATATAAATAACGCCTAAAGTTACAATTTCGACTTTTGGGTGTCTTATTTGACCCCATAGATAACACATCTTAAGTTGTAAATTCTTACTCAGGGACCCAGATTACGTGTTTATGCAAAGAATTGTCCTGGTACTCCCAAATTATGATTAGAACCAATTTTGGGGTCTTTTTGAGGGTTAACTACGTCTTAAATGTACTTAATCACAATGAATGACGTCTTAAGTTATATTTTTTAGTTCGTGGGTGTCTAGAGAACCATTTCTGAAAATTTGGTGCTGGTACTCGAAATTATGATTAGAACCATTTTTTGGGGTACTTTGAGGCCCCACAGAAATCGATAGGCAAGCCTGTGCAACTTAAGCATTCTGAACTCAGCAACCAAAGATTTATTCATTCCACCTATCAAACCTTTGGTACTCAATATTATGATTAGAACCCTCCCGGCTCCCGCACTAATAGTAGTATTTTCGTAGCGGGTAATTATATCACTGTATGTGTTTTTATTCTATTATACACTTAGTATCTTATTCCATATCTAATTAAATTATGTGCCTCCGTGACACAATCAGAGAATCTGTCCACTTAACCGGAGTATACTGGATCGGGATGTAGTTTATTATCTGCCGATTAAAATCACCAACTTATCAAACACAAGCAATCATAAGGTACTCACAACTATCTCGATGACTGGCGTATGAAAGGAGGACATCCTCTCCACCGAGATCCGTGCTACTGAGGACCACTGTCGTCACTCCACACGAGTGTAGAATATCGATTGCTGAGAGAGCATCTGCCTCGGTTTTGATCACAACACCAGTCAGAAGTCTGCAAAATGGGGCAGCAGAGAAGGAGATTAATGAACACGTGGCATGTTAAAAGGCAAACAAAGTATCTGTTATTGTTAAAATGTGATGTTCAATCTTGAGTTTCAAAAGTAATCAAAACAACTGTAAAACAACTTCACTACTATATTCTTTTTGAATAAATCCAAGCTCTGGAGGATCTGCGGAAAGTATTTATATTATAAAATAACTTCAGAACTGACTGAAAGCAAGAGGTGTAGGTAACCCTATTCCTACACCTCTTGCTTTCAGTCAGGGCTTTTATAAATTATTTTCTAACTTTATTCACAATAATTGGCATTTATACATTTATATAAAATGTATCTATCATTTCATACAGCCAAGAAAAAAAATTACCGTACTTTACAAATGTTTTAAATATTCATAAAACACATCAAAATAATAAAATCTAATGCTCAACAATATAAAGAAGACACTGATTTTCCGGACAACAATAAAGTTTCCAAAAAATGTGTTCCAATTCAAAATTCTTCTCAACACCGCTTAGTCACATAATTTTGTAAATTTAATTTATTATAGCAAAAATTGATTTTCAACACAAGGGAGCTATAAAATAATTGTCTATACAACTTAATCGAAGGCTTATTAATTAAAATCATTTTGAAACTAATCCAGATTAAAATAATAACGTTATCAATTTCTAAATGGGAATAAATTATATAAATAAAAAGAGCAGTCGATAACGAGCCAATATTATAGGACTTTTATGTTACATTCATTCAATAATCAAATTTTTGAAATGAAATATTTCACTGCATACAAAAATAAAGACAGCATTTATCCAAAACATGATTTAATATATTTCCAGTGGTTAATTAACTAAAATTCACAGTTTAAATCAGCCAATTATTGACGCTAACACAGAATACAATAAACTATTGGCATGATAAAAATGAATCAACTCTCTTCTGAATAGAGAAATATTCCCAGTTGTAAATTATTAAATCTTGTAATAATTGTTTCTACAATAGTGCAACTCTTCTGTTTTTGATAATATATGCCGAGAAGGGAGTATAAGTAAAGATGTTGATAATATATTCTTGTGTAACCGTTTTGCTTAATCCATATTCAATCACAAACGTCGCATTGATTTTTATACAAACTGTGAACTGCCCACATACACCAAAATATGTTTGGCATTTGCAAGCATTGATATTTTTAGAATAAGCAAAAATACGCATCATACAACCTACAAGCACGGTCGAAAACAGTTATATTTGTCATTTTGTTGACTGACTGATTTTGAATTAGATGAAACAGAATAGGATGATGATTTGCAATATCAGACGATATTTAAAAATATAGCAAATATTTAGGTCTCGAATGTTTAATAAATGTTTATAATAAAAGTGTAGACTGAATAAATTAATTTTTCATAAAGGTTTCCATAGGGATCAATACAACAACTATTTATGCTTTTCTTATCACACTGCGCAAAATAACAATTAACAGGGTGGCAACTCCCTCTGACCAAAGAGTTCCCTGACTATTCCCTACTCTAATCTCCTGCATGTTATGGCTACGCAGTCAGCGTGGGCTCGGATTTATTTTAGTATTTAATGAGCTAGAATGCAGGAGAGATCATCTCAAGAAAGCATTGTTTATTATTAAGTTGGGTAATAAATACATATTCTACGTAGATTTGAACATAAAAAACATTATTAATGCGGAACATACCTATGCTAACATATATAAGGAAATTTCTGAATCAAGGTGGTTGAATATTTGGAAATTAAAACTAATAATTTACAAATATTCACCAAATTAAAACCTACCAAATGACAGCTGGGCATACCAGGGGTGCCATCTCCCTGCATTCACATTGAAGGGCTTAACAATGCATAGATAGTGTAATAGTAATATATTTTCATAAATAAATATCGGCATATAAATCTGTGATACTAATGTAATCAGTTATATGCCTTATCTGCATATCCTTGAAAAAAGAAACTTAAGTATATTTAAAACACCAAACATTTATGTAAATCTGACTCAGATTGAAATATACAGGTAGAAATTTTATACTGTGTTTTATTTTATTTTTCTCTGACTATTTATAAAATTCCTATTTTTTAAAAAAATTTCCCTGACCAGTGGCCACCCTGAATTAATATTTTATATACACATATCATGATTTTATCCAGTTTTGTGAACTGTATTAGGTTCTGAGAATATTAATAAAAATCTTAAATAACAACTTTTCAAATAGAAAAGAACTCACTCTGCTTCAAACTGGTTGGGAACAATGATGTCCGCGAGCGATAGAACCTGTGACTTATAAACGGGGAGAAGTTCTTTGGGAACATACTGAAGGAATAAATAATTATAAAAGGTTGGCTATATCTAAATTTCTGAAAAATACATAAATTATAGTAATGAATATAATTTAGAGGTCAACAAGTTGATCATGTAACTGATCTCACAATTGACATTGTAAATGGTTGACAAATGATTGTTGAAAACACTCCACAACATTCCATAGCTAAGCTGATTACAAAAATTTGTTTTCTTAAAAGAAGTGCTCTCAAAACGGATAAAGTACTTTTATGTACACTTACCAATGTAAATTTAATGTACACTTACCAATTAGAACAACTATAATGAAAACACTAAATCGTAACATCCACTGTGATCAATGATCACAAGAAAAGAGACTTGAAACTAAATTCGTTTTAAAAACAGACAAATTGAAAAAATTAATATTTATTATTCACAAATTTGATTAAAATTATTATAGCTTTGCATATTGATAATATCGGTTGCTTAGAGGTGTATATTTTTGATTTAGTAAATTCCAGCGTTGCCTGTAATTGGCCTTCGTATAGTTCCGTTCGACAAATGTAAAATTGTACCTATATTCATAAATGCACTTTAAGTTGCATTCAGATACTTTTCGTTCTTATTAGAAACTGTTAAAGGATATTATAGTGGGAGAGTCAGCAAGTGTCTTCAGGTTTTTATTTTAATGTAAAAAATTGAATATTTGTAACTAGCTTGCCGGCTTGCTGAATATATACACGAATCATAACTCTTGATACCAATATTATCGATACATTATAAATAATCTTTTCTCTGGAGTTGAAGGAAATGATTAATCTTCTACAATCTCCCTTATACAAACGAATTCTTTGAATTTTAAAAATGCTTAACAAGCTATTATTAATCCTATTTACTTCTAAATAGTTTCCCGATGAGTTAGTTTAGGTAACTATATTGTGATGAATGGTATATTGAATTATTTTATTTTAATTCTACTCACGAAGTGTTAAAGATTTTACTATTTACTAATTATATTGAATCACTTTATACCATGAAAATAAATATTGTAATGATTATCAAGAATTTTAAAACCCATAACATTACGACTGATACTAATGATTCAAAAAAATCAAGTATAGAAGCATAAAAACTCCACCTACCATATTACCATCGTCCCCCATGACCGGATCACATACTGAAATGAGAAAGATAAAAGATCCTAAGTACAGCGCTGAAAATGATGACATGGTTGGAATTGGTATAGTTTTATAGGCATTAAAAAATGTATGCAATAAATATATGCAACTAAAATATACTATAGTATAAATTTACTGCATCTAATTGTTCACAAAAATTACAATCAAAGGCTACTGTGAAACCAAATAGTTTTTATTATATTAAATTGATTGTTTTATGTATTATATAGTGAAAAAATGGCATAAATACTCACAATAAATCAAATTCGGATTCTTTGATTTTATTTCTTTAATAATCTCAACAATTTTTTCTAAAAAGCTGAGAGACCCAATATATCCTGCAAATAAAGAAAACAAATGTTTAAGTTTTCAAAAAGATACCTAGAACAAAGTAAAACACATTGAATGAGAGGTTCGTGGAGATAAATAAAGGCTAACCTGTTAAAATAAAATCATAATTTGTGAGAGAATTGAGAACAAGGCCCTGGTAAATTTCATTTAATTGATCGGCATCTAAAACTTGTCCCTTGCAATGGTTGTACCCTGTAAGATAAAATCATAGAATACAAGTTAAATACAAAATCATTAAACTTTAATTAAATTAATTAAAATTATATACCTATATCATCTCAAACTTTTTCACCAAAATAGATAAGTTTTCTTAATTTAAAAAATTAAAGAGAATAGAATAATCAACAAAAATGTTAAATGACAAACTTAGAACTTTAAAGATGATTACAAGAATTTTGCAGCCTGTAGTTAAAAACTATTAATATTTATTGTACAGATTTAAAATTATCAAATATTCACACTGCGCATCCTAAATATAAACATTTGAAAATCTACTTTATTATTATAAGTTTTCTTATAAGACCCTATAAAATTTTAGCTTGTTAAATTGATTTTTTTTACCAAGAAATATAACAATTAAAACTCACATGTGTGATTGGAAAACTGAACAGAGTTTATGAAGTCAACTTCCAGACCTAGGACCTGAAAAAATTGTATTATTAGAAGTAAATTGTAAAATAAATTTAAATTATTCAGCTAACAGTAAAATGAACTAACAATGTTAGTAAAAATGACTTTATAATTATTTATATTAGATATACAGTAAACCATTGATTATCCGCTAAGCTCATGGAAAAGAAAAATAATTGGATAATCAAGGGTGGCTTATAGCAGTGCATATGACTTATAACAGTCAACTAAAACAGTTAGCTATACATACTTTTTTAGTTTATGATTAGCTAAAATTAATTATACTTTTGCTTCTTTTTGATTTATATGAAATACTTACAAGTCCACTCAAATTTTTAAAATATATTATTAATATTAATTAGTTTTCTAGATATTTTTTTATTATAATAATAAATTTAATGTTGTTTCAAATGGGGGTAATAATGCAGGTAGCAAGACTGTTTTACCATGACAATTACATTAGTTTAACTAACCCTATGCTAGGTTAGATAAAATGATCGACCATTTTTTGTTGTATGAGGAGATGTAAACAGAATTACAAAAATACTCAATTCTGATTGGCTGATAGCAGATAAATTTCGACAGATGAAATGAAAGTTATGTTTTAACAATTCTATACTTTGTTTCACTTTTACTAACTAGTTAGATCATAAAATTATTTGATTCTTGTTACTTTGTATTTTTATTCCAAGAGTTTTGAATTTTATTTCATGAGTTTTGAGTATTCACATAGTATATACCTACCCCTGAATTTTAAAGCTTCTTGGTATTATAGTTGTTATTTTATAGTATAGTTTCATTCTATAAGTTTGTCTACTCAAGTTTGCTTCTTCAGGTTGTTATATGTTAGTTTATGTCATATTCCATTGAAGGTAAGGTTCTGTGGAGGTTTTTGGAAATAATTATAAATATCCCTATATCTCAAAATATTTTTGTGCATTTTGAAAATCTCATTTTTATTGTTAATATATAAAAAATTAACATCATTTAGATAGAATAATACAAAATATTTATATATAAAAAGAAAGTGACAAAACCTATGTTATAATTAGCAGATTTTCATTCAGATTGTCTGTAATTTCATTTTAGTTCATATTGACTGCAACCATCCAGAATTTTGTATATATTGTCTAATTTATGACAAACTTTTCTTCTTATTTGGTGTTCTCTTATATTTTTGAAACATAATTTACTCACCTCAGAGAACTCAAATTTCAATTATATAATCTTGCAATAAATTCTTATCTGCTTTCCATAAAATAGTTATTTTAGATACCCATAAAAATTGTTGAATGTAATTTTAAACTGCACTCTATTATTTGTATAATCTAACTTATATTTAAGGATTTAATATAAATTTGAAGAGATAAAATAAAAAGATTGGGAGATTGTTATTTTGATAGAAATATCTTTATATTTTGCTTGATAACAAACATGTAAACACTTTTTTATGACTTTCCATTAATTTACAATATTCTATAAAAGTTATCATAAAATTATCACATAACTATAGTTTATAATAGCACCTAGATTAATATATATTAGATTATATGAAAATATACAAATAACTCAATAAAAGTTTTGAAACAAAACATATTCATTAAAAAATAGAATGATAGTTGATCTAGCAACTCGACTAAATAGAGAATTCATAAGCCAATAAGAATGACGAATTTGAATTTTGATTGTGTTTGATAATTGTGATTTTACATAACTAGGAACGAATGGTTAATTAGATATGAATATGTACTATATAGAGATATTAAAAATAGTATTGTAGGTATCTTATTTATTTCCAAATTAATTATACTGTGTTAAATTATAGTGTATTTATAACAGAATTTCAGACAATAGTATTCAAGGTCATATATCAAAATGAAAAAGTTAATTAGTATTATGTATTTCCATAATATCATTTTATTCTGATAATAAAATATATTCCTATATACCCACCATAAAGATTAGATTATAATATAGGCCATATCTGTTAATTTGACCACCTTTGAAAATAATGCAATTGAGTTATAAATCTATGATCTACAAAATTATCTATGGATAGAACATCCTGACAATGACAACAAGGCAATCAGAGTTGAGCATTGTTAGGAGTTAGTAAAAATAACTTAGTTACAATACTGATCAAAATGTATTCAACATCATTGAAACATGAAGCCTCAAAATTCAACTGGCTGTTGGATAAGTACATTGAGTGTGTGAGTGAATAACTTCAAATCCAGAGAAGACATTAAACTGTTTCTGACTGAGGAACTTCTAACATTTACTCATAAAAGAATGAAAAGCCACTACTAAACATGCTAGAAGATTTCTAGAAGATTATTGATGCAAATGGGTGTGAGGTGGTGCAGGTGATAGTGGGATGGACTGCCAATCAGAAGGTAGTCAGTTCAAGCCCAAGCTTGGATCAAATTAATTACCTAGTCCCTGTCTGTCAGCTGTGCCAGTCGATTGATTAGGGACCCAAAAATATTCATTTGATAACCATATGGTAATGCAAGAAAATGGCCCTATTTGTTAAACTGATGAAATAATGGTGAATATCTATAATGTAGCTATATATCATGACTCCATAGTATTGACTTTCAACTTCTGTATATGTGTAATAAATATTTGTAATCAAATACCTTACTTTTATATATAATAAATTGTTGTAAGAATAATTATATATTATTTTCACAGCTGGTAAAATTCACCAGTAAAGCCTATATTTAATATTAATTTTTAGATCTAATAATAGTACATTTTTTGGGTACCTTTTTTCTGACTCATTGTTTGCACTCAAATGGAAGTGGTAGATACTTATGGTGTCAAATAGATAGGGATTTTAATATGAAGGGAAATCAGTTCCAGAAAATGTGGTGGATAATTGACAGTTAAATGTAGTATAGCTAAAATTAAATCTTTAACAAATTATTTTTAACATTCAAAAAACAATTGTTGTTCATATAAAAAGTAATTAACTAAATCATTGTAATTATAGTATCATTTATACAAATATGATTTATAAATGATAAAAAATCGGGAAAATGTATACAAGGGGCACAATGTTATATTTTTAATATATTTTTCTATGGGGGCAGGTGCAATATATATAACTGAATGTACTCAAATAGTAGAGGGCAAACAAATTTTACTCTAAAAAATCAGAAGAATCATACCCTTGAATATACTGAAATATTTAGTTATTTCATTCAGGTTTTTAAATAAAAACCTTGACTATTAATTAAATCCAAAAGTGCATACTACAATTCCCACACTCTCCTAATTTGAAAATCAAGTAATTTTCAATGGTCAATTATAAACATTAACAATTATTTATTGTAATGCATGTACAGTGCTCAAAATAAGGATTTTGCTATCACTTGCCCATATATTATTTTGTACATGTCCTTATAAGATTTTTTACTTGGCTGTAGTAGCTTCAGAGGTTTGTCTATTTATATAAATACATAATATACATAAAAAATATATAAGCCTGAATATATAGCAACAGATAGTAAAAAATCTACTTGTCTACACAGATAAGCAATAAAAATTCTTATTTGTACATTGGAAAATTGACCTGTCCACAGGCAATCAGACAGTCCTTATTTCAAGGACTGATGTATATCACCATATTGTAAATAATTAATTTTGAATGAACTGGTCTAATATAGTATTGTACAATATTTAAAATTATAGAAAGTTATATAAAAAAATTAGTATAGCCTTATAACTCAGGCATTAATTATTTAATTTGTTTAAAGAAGTTATAACTGATTAATGAACAATTATATAAAAAATATGCAGATAAAAGATATTTATGATATTAATCAAAAATTAAAAATTAAAAAGCATTTTTATAATATATTTAATATAAATATATAAAGGTTTGAGTTATTTTTATTTTTTATATAATATTTATAATTTATCAAATCAGCTAAGAATTTTGATACTGGTTAATGAGCTGGCATTATTTAATGAGCAAGGTAATAAAATTATAATTACTTAAAATAAAAAATATCTAACAATATATAATTGGATTTATTAATATATTATTTTAAATAATCATTTTAAATATGTAGCTATAATGATAATAACTCTATAATGACAATAACTCCAGTAACCAGCTTTTTTAATTCCAATGTTAGCAGTCTGGCAACCAAATCATATTGGATAATAAAATCGAAACCAGGTTAGCAAGGTCTATTATATCTTGAAGATCAAAAACATGGAAAAACATTAAAAATTGATAAATGCATTAAGACTATAATTATAATATTTTTATTCAACTTATTTAATATATTTAATAATTTTCCTCTAAAAAATGCATGACTAATTTTCCCATTTATAAAATTTTTTAGAATAGGTATAGTTATGGGTCTGCTAACATTATAGGGGTCTGATTTATAAAAAAAAATCATCAGAAAACCAGGGTTACAGTATATATTTTTTATGGGGGCGGGTGCAATATAAGTAATTAAATGTATTCAAACAGTAGAGGGCAAACAAATTTTACTTAAGAAAATTCAAAATCCAATTAAAATTGGAAGAATCACACTTTTGACATTAGAAAACTGGTTGTCAGTGGCAGTTTGTTAACACTTGCCTATTTCTAATAATATATGTAATATAATATAGACCTAATCATTACTGTTTATAGATTAATAATTAAATTAATGTGTTTATATATTACCAATACAAATTACATTATAAATATTTTTAAAATCAATATTTTGATTCAATAAAAAGGAATATAATGGAATTGTTACAGTTTTAATCTTAAATATGGAATGTCTTTGTAGGTATTGTGGTTCACTTATAGATGTATCAGTAAATGAATATGAAATTAGTATTAAATAACTTAGATTTAAATAATGGTATTTTAATATTAACTGTTATATAGTGACATTTGATTTCGTCTCTTTGTTACCTGCATTGGAAACACTGCACTTCTGTTTCCACAATATCCATATACAACATGACTTTGTACCGACAAGACCTTTGGGTCTGAAATAGATTTTTTATTTCTTGACATACTAGTAAAATGAGGAAATCTTGTGAGAAAAAACAAACAAATATAACTAAAAACGTTTATTTCATTAACGCGGATTTGTTTGCAGTTAATAATTTATTTTATTTGAGATAATTAAACACAAAATATTTCAAAATAGTACTTTTGACGTCCAACTTTCTATAGGCTTTTTTTATAGGTGGTTCAAAAAGCCTATAGAAAATTGGACGTCAAAAGTACTATTTTGAAACATTTTGTGTTTAATTATCTTAAATAAAATAAATTATTAACTGAAAACTAATCCGCATTAATGAAATTAATAAAATTTATGAATTTTAAAATTACTTCTGTAGTTTACTAATTCTTATTCCACTTAAAAACATGCATAAATAAGGAAAATGTGACTTCACATTTTGTATTACCACTTCTGTCATATTTTTCACGAACCCGCTCCAAAATTCAAGTGTGCCGTCTTTTCAGAACAGCCCCTTCTACAAAATATTAATTTTATGGATTGTCGAGCTACTGCAGTATAAAAGCATGCATTATTTGAAATATTGTATGTATATATTTAATTGAAAACGTTAATGCGTAGTTTATACCTATTTAATTTATGTAAGATATTAAATTTCATTATTTGTAGTAATAATAATTTCATCATACATGTGTAATAATAACAATTATTTAATATTTCTTTTTAAATCCATCAGCCCATCAAAATAAATGTGTAATTAAAAAATACAAAACCCACTACAGAAATTAGCCATATTATTACTACTCTCATCCCAAACACTACAGAAGCGTAAAAATCTTTAAAAATGTATCAACAGATAAATGTGGTTAAGAAGTTTACAGCTTGAAACCTGTAAGTGTCTGCTTGGTTTCATATCTAAAGGTAATTTTCCTTTACCATTTTCTGAAAATCTATGGCACCAGTAAATGCATATTATCACCTTTTACAGAAATTATTATAAAACGGTTTCGCTTAAAATGCAAGAGTGACACCCAGAAATTTTACCATCTAAGAGTGAAACAAAATGAAGTTTCTACACAAATAAGCCTTCTTATCAATTAAAACAAATGATTCTATTTCAGTAAACTTCCAACAACAAAAATTTTTAAGCTACATATAATATAATAAGAAGATTTTTGGTATTATATAAAATATACTTTATTACTACAATATGCGTAGTTTATTAAAACAATTTACACAAGACATAAATACATTGACGAAGCCTCAATGAACAAGTCAATTTGAAAACCAAACACGATTTATTCAACCTGAAAAAAAGGTAAGGAACAATTTAATAATTATTATTACTCACAAGAAAGTATTCGAACGTTTAAAAATGATGATCCAATAATACGTGTACTGTTTAGTTGTGTAAACGAATGAGGTAAACACATTAATTTGATTGTATTATCTTTTAGTAAATATTATAATGAATAACCCGGTTTTGGTTGACAACGCAAGCTTACCTTAACTAAAATGTATTATACGATTTCACATTATTTTATTCCTCGAATTAAATACTGATTAATGAATTACTTAACATATTAACATAACAATATGACAAACAAAATAACAATACAACTCCACTATTGAAAGGTGGTACTAATAAACAAATAGCGAAATAAATTTAATGTAGATAACTATCCAAGCTGTAACCTACAAAAATGATAACAAACTTTAAAGATAACTAACATTGTTCCTATCAGTGACAATGCTGAAACTATTAATAAACTAAAATAATTTTGAAAAACTTATTCAGAAACATTTTGTGGGGGAAAAATGGAGTAAAAATTAAACTTACATGGAGAACGTATGTCTAGTAAAATGTCTAGCCACACACACGTTTCTATAATTTAGTAATGAGATGAAAGATTGTAGCACAGTTACGCATTTTTTGGAACAAAAACATTACTAAATTTTAACAAGAAATAGCTATTGTTATATTGAGAATATTTACAAATGATATGTTGACATTGTATTATGTTATCTAATAATAGTCAAACACTACTAATCAGAGAAAAGGCATACAAAAGAAAACAATATCTTTATTCACACAACATGACAGAAATGTGAAAAAACATTAACTTTAGTTGCTAAGAGCTGTAAAACAAAAACATATTATGTAAATTGAGTTCTTAACTATATAATGAACACAACTAAATTTTTATTTGAAAAACAGAAATTTATCAACCAAAATTCCGATCTAGCTGGATATCAAGTGTTGTCAACTAACCTGGTTTCTATACTCATCCATCTCAGCATCTAATTGCTCCTTGGTGACATCGGGTTTCTTGCTTCCTCTTCCACCTCTTCCCCTACCAACACCACCACCACCACGAGAGGAACCGCGACCACGCGTTGAATTTCTCTGCTGCATCATGGAACCACGAGCACCCCCACCACCGCCCGATGAACGGTTACCAAGACGATTTCGCATAGGAACACCTTCACCATCAGACCGGACGTTACCTGAAGTATCAAATCGTAATTCAAACACAGATATCATTAAAAATAGTAAGAATACCCTTAGCAAATACTGAAATGAGTAAAAATGCCCAATTTATAACAATAATTTATTTTTTACCAGTTTAAAAAAATAATCAAAGAGGAAAACATTTCAACTTAATACCATTTCCCAAAAAGTATAGTTGTGAGTATTTACACAATCGCCTCCTCGTTTATTGTTTTAATAAAACGTGAAAATATATAATTACAGATATTCGGATACAGAATCAGTTTATTTGAAGCTACATAAATTGATAAATAGTATTAATAAATGTCTAAAAATATTAAGATGAAAAATATTTAAAAATAAAATAGTAATCAATTTTTTCACAGGGATGTGATTAGACTTGTAAAAAAAAGAAGGAGCTTATAGGGATCCCCTCAGTATAAAGAATAAAGGGCCCCTATACATAGCTTTTTAGTTTTATGATAGAAATATAGGATTATCATTATCCCCTCATTTATCATTACAAAAAATAAGGAAATCCTTTTAAATAAGGAAGAATCTCATCCTGTTTTCAATATTATGTATATGTGAAAATTAACACTTTAATGAATTAAATTCTAACAAAAAAGGCCTCATAATAAAGATTACCAGCAATTAATCTTCTAAGCTGATAATTATCGCAATCAATATGATAAAATAGGATTAAGAACTTCCTTTTTATTACATTTTTGAAAAATTTATATAATAATCTATGAAATTTTCAATGATTGTGCAAACCATGTTGTTTGCAATGAAATAAATTAACTTAAATTTTGTTTATTAAATACCCAAGTAAACCAAAGGAAATTACCTAGTGTACCAGAACCACCAACAAATTGAATCGACATTGACCTTCCATCAAGAGGGACACCATTGTAATGACTTTGAGCCTTCGCAGCAGACATTCGGTCAACAAAAATCACCTCTGCAGTACCTACTGAACGTCCAGAACGGTCGTAGTTTATGCTAGCACGCTTTAATTCTCCAAATTCACAGAATAATTCCTGAGGAGTGGAGAAATAATTGTATTGTAATATGTGGGGACAGCAATCATTCATCGTCATTAACTTGAGAATTATGATTTTAATTTACACAAACAATAAAACTTTTCATTTTAGAAGAATTTGAAATCACTCATAAATTTACACATAGATCAAGATAAAATTACAAAAAATTTAAATTATTTATGAGCCAATAAAATTGTTACGGATTTATATCGATTAAACCGAATGCAGAATGTAGACACACAAACAATTAAATCGCCAGAATTCATGGCATTATACTATCACTCTCTAAACAAGCTAAATAATTTTAAGAAAAAATATGTAGCATCTTAACCGTATACATTCACTATAAATTCAGATTGTAAAACTGCCCAATTTGTCAGAATCAAATTTATAAGTTTACAAATCAACTAACCTTGATATCATTATCTGTAACATTAAAGTCCAAATTAGAAATAAGAAGTTTGTTCGGTCCTTGACCACCAGTGCTGGCGCTTGTGTTAGAAAACATTTCTCCCCTACCGGTATTTCTTCCCCGAGTGGCACCTTCAAACATATCATGTTCCCATTGATCTGGTAGTGCTCTTGGCTGAAACATGATACAAATGAATCAGTTACACAAAACACAATCCATTGCGAAGGAACTGTTCTGGTTCTAAATGTAATATAAACTAAACATAATATCAAACTGTAACAAAAATAAACTATTTAACCTACATCTAATCACTGTTTAACAAATGGATATATATTTCTTTCAAAATAAGTTGTCATAATTAGTAGTTTCTTTCAAAATAAGTAAACAAATATTTTACAGCCCACTTTTAGCCTATTATTATATTCAGGGATGTGATAATCCTGCTTAAGCAGGAAGAATCACATCCTGTATATTAAACACTAATCAGTAATACAACTCTGAGATAATTTACTTTCCTATACTGTTTGCCTATTCATATCTGAATGAAATTTAAATATTTTTAATAGATACACATGATTGTGATGACACTGAAGCTTCAAGTTGAGGTTCAAATTCGAAAGGTGACATATTAATTTACAATTAACTAATCAGCACACTGTCCAACAATAGTAGTAGGCAAAGTTTATTCTTTTTTCTCAGCATAATTATTTTTGGAAGTTTTATATAAAGTTTTGGAAGATATATAATTCGTTTTTGATAAGAAAAATTTAATTATAAAATTAACTATACATATTTATTTAGTTTTAGAAAATTAAGTATGTAAAATATTATTAATCAACGTTGTCAAGAGTTAACTGAAAAAAAATAAACTAGTATTAATGAAACTGGTATTAACTAATATTAATGATATTTTGAAATGTTTTCAAAAAATAAAATTATATATAAAAAACATTCTAAAAGTGATATTATCAGTATTAAGATATGGTAATCTTTTTGCTGACTTTGAGTTGTATTTATTATATATACATGGTTCGTAAAGACCCTCTGACTAAAAAATTAAAGACTTTTAACCTTTTACCGACGGTATGTTAAATTTTTGATTTTCAAAAACATGTTATTTGCATTTCTATTCGCTGAAAATTTTCAAATATTTGTGACGTTGATAGTTTCGGGAATTCCAAGTTGACGGAAAACCCTTACACCTTTACAGCCTAATTTAATTATAGCCAAATATGTGGGCGTTCACACAGCAGATGAATAATCAAAAATTGAGAAATTTAGTTGATTTTATTGTTCTTTGTATTTATAATGCAAATCGTGAATTTTAAAAACTTCTGTTATATTAGTTTAGTGTAGTAAATGTATAAAACAATAATAAATCAGAGGTTTTCCATATGTGCATATAAACCTATATAGGATTCTAAGTCATATTGTTCTATTGTACGTACCCACTATTGTATTGATAAAGCTATTTTATTTCTAATTGTGATTGTAAGTAATAATCCTTTATTTGAAAAAAACCTAACATTTTATGAATAATGGAATCATATAATGAATTATATACTAATTAAAATATATACATATACCTAAATATGAAAAATTAGAACAATACGATAATACAAAAAAATATTCTGAAATGAAATAGGATAAAAAAAAGAAATATAGAAAATAATTTTTATATTATGCAAGCATTTGGTTATTTGATTTATTGTCAGCAATCCTCTAGTTGAATAGCTGAAGCAAATTGTGAACACATTTTACATCTTACATTTTATTCCTAAAAATATCTAATATAACGTTTGCAGGAGTAAGGATTATTGCAGAAAAATTAAGTATATATCTGCTACTGCATCTGAAGATTGGACAATTTTGTCAGTTATGTATATACGAATTCTATATCATATTATAATAATATTCAGGTAAAATACAATAAGATAAAATAAAAACACTTTGATTAAAATTTTATAATTTTTTATTTTACTTTATTGTATTTTACCTGTATATTTTAATTTGTGTTTCTTTGATACAATCCACCACATAATCTGTCATTCATTTACTCAATGTATGTAGATTTCTACATGAAAAAATTATAAATATAAGTTTCTCACAGTTTCCTACATTATCAACTACACATTACCTATATAAAATATTTAGCATTTCATTATTCTAAATTATAGGAAATGTTAAATTTATTGTTTACATAACAAGTAATTTTACACTATTATTATATAGTCATTTACTACAAGCAGAAGATATAAAACATCAATGTGGTAATGCGTATGTATGACAATATAGGTGAACAAGACATTGAATTCTTTGTATAGGAAAGGTGCATAAAATATAAGTCAGCCAGTCTACTAATCTGAAAATAGTATCACGAGCTGTGACGCACTGTGTGAGTCAAATTTTCTACTGTATCATACATTGATCACCCCATTGGGAAAAGGTTAAAGACCAATTGACTAATAAATATGAAAAAAAAAATTTTTATTATATAAAAAAATTATATGTAAATACATATATGTTATAAAAAAGGTATTTATTTATTTAAAAAATTATTTATATAGATGCAGAATTTAAAGACTTTTAAGGATCTGTATGAACTCTGTATACACTAAAATTGGCAACAAAAATATATAATAAAACCATTCTGCTGATTTCTCTGCCAATTTTGAATTTTATTTATTATATATATCAGGGGAGAGTCTCTAAACTCTCTATACAAATTAAACAGATCATAAAAACCAGTTTTGTTAAAAGTCCAATTTTTTCAGTCTGAAAAAGAACAACCCAAAGTTCCAGACTTTTTATGGCACTTTAATTTTTGATATCAGGTATCATCAGCTCATTTTAAAAATAAATATATAGGAAAAAGGTAAATCTCAGGAATCACAATGATATGAAAAAAACTTGCCCTGAATGTATGATAATTAATGGAGACTAAAATTTTGAAGAATTTGTGAGATTAAAATTATTGCCACAGGTTTCCCACACCTTGGCAATGAAAAATTTCCAGAGCTGTTTTAAATAAAAATTCCAGGGCTAAATGAAAAAAATTATAGAAACACATATTTAATTAAAACATAAAAAAAATATTTTTACAATTGCAAAAATGTCCTAATCAATATAAACAAATGACTAATTGGAAAAATTTAATGGAATGTGTAATAAACTAAAATATTACTACAATAATAAAATATATAAAAATAACTGAATAAATCAATTATACTTAATGATGTATTTCACTTTTAGTCTATCAGCATTTTTCTCCAAACCGTTTGACTTTTATTTAATGAATTTCTACATTCAAGTCATTCATTAATTCACATTTCACAGTTTTTTTGTATCAGACTTTTCACTTTCACTTTTAGCTTTGAGTTGAAGGCAACCAATCTCATTTGAGGTATTATTAACACTTTGAATACCATCACAACAATGAATAAAATAAAGTACATGCCACTTTGCCACAAGACTTTTCTCTTTTAGATTGCTGACCATGCATAGCCTCATTGTTGATACTAAATCCATGTTTGACTTGTGTTTGTCCATGAGAAAGTAGCCAAATCAACAAATTTTGAAAATTGGGAAAGTACATTTTTACTAATATTTTAGAAAATTCTTCTTGCATTAGGCATGGGATTGGACTTCAAGAAAAAACTGAAATATATTTTGCAACAAGAAGTCAGTAGGGGTGTCATCTATACAGGGCAGCATAGCCTATAGATTCACACAAAGCACAAAAAATTTGAAGCATCATTACATATAATGCATATTGAATGCCTTTGAATTTTATATCATTTTAGATGAATTAGGAAAATGACCTTTAGCCTGAAAAGCCGGAAAAATCCCATGCTTGTAGCATCGTCTAAGGATAAGAGTGTTGCTTTTATTTGTAGCTCACATCTGACTATCAAAAACAATTCCTTGTGGATCCAACCATTGTAGATTTCTGACAATGTTTGGTTTAATGTGCAATTCTTCAATGAGTTTATGAAGAATGGATTTCAGTATATCTATGAACTGTACTTTATAAGAAACAAGATTGCTAGGGTTCACCTTAAATTTCTTTGAAGCCCTAATCCCAATATCCACTTTTGAGCCATTAACATAAACACTGTTGTCATTAAAATCTAGAGCTATTACTGTTTCATATGTACATAAAAGACACCTATATTTATATACATATTTTACATGTTTATAATAAATAAAATGCTATTACATTGATTTTTTAGAAACATGCAGGACAATTTCTAGTAATATTGTAAAGCTCAAACTGACAAGACAAGACCTAAGCACAACTGTGAAAAGGAACATAACATAAAAGAAAAGATAATAAGAGCATTATAATATATGGTTACATAGAGATATTTAAAAAACAGTTTATGCTCTTGGCTGTAATTGAGCTCTCTAGAAGATTGTTCCAAAAACAGATACCATGAAAAAAGAAAGAGTGGTAATAGGAACTTAAAACTTAAATGTGTAACTCTTTATATTGGGGTAGGTTGGAATGAAATATTGCACTACTGGAATTTTGATCAAGATATTATACATCATTGAAGACAAGGCCATGCTGTGACAATGTCCAAACTTACATGGAAGACATAATACTATTTAACAAGGTTCATAAGACTTTTCAGAAATTTTTGTCTGACTTTTCCCTGACTAAATTTGGTTGTGACCATAAGTAAGCAACTTATAAATTGCACATAGTGCAAATCTTTTAAACACTTGTATATATAAAAAAAGACATTTGAAGATAATTTAAATGTTCCCTGACCACCCTAACTACTATGAACCATTCATGTTCATTATCTTTGGGTACATAAAAATGTATATACCCAAAGATAATGATTACAAGCATTAACCAGAAATACCAAGAGAGTTTGGAGCATGATTGAAGAGGGAGACTCATTTTTCAATTGAGTTTTTTTTCTAGGATTATTTGCTTTCTCTTTCTCTGTTACCTGATTAGAGATGTGATTTGGCATCCATCTTGTGTATGTATTAGGTGCATTTTACCAATTTGCAATAATTACTGATATTGCAAATTTACTGTGTAAATTACAAATTGATTTTTAAAAAATATGAATTATTTATAAGCACTTTAATATAATAAAATATTTTATGCTAAAATAATAACACTTTTTATTCAATATTTTTAATAGAATTATTATTTGTTTAATTCAATATAAAGCAGTCAAACACATCACCCAACAGTGATGTGTAAATTATTTAATAAAACAAATTTAATAAATATATAATATATTTCAGTTATTATTTGAAATAGAATTATTATTTTTTAATTTAACATAATGCAACGAAATTCACATATACAATATGTAAATAGACAATTTGTTTTATGTTATGAAAAAATTCTATTTGAAATTTTTGACAACAAAACTAATCAATCAGTTTTGAGCAAAAATAGGAATCTTCAAATTTTTGTATTATTATGATTTTTATTACAAATATCTGTGCAATAATATTTACAAATAAATTAACCTAATAAAATATGTGCAAATTATATTACTCTGAATTTGTCAACTTTGAACATAGATACATGTAATTGCATCAATACAAGATAAAGATTACAAAAATATTGTGTTTCTTAATAATGAAATGACATCATCCAAATAAGTAATAATATAATGTTAATTCTTATTATTTAATGTGAAAATCAATCCCATTTTTCCACAGTTATTTTTGTTTTTCAAGGTAATTTTTTTATTTTTAAGTGCTAATCTCAATTTTCCAGAGCTATAGACCTAATTTATCAGGGAATGCTGGAGATAAAATGGCTGGGGGATTTGGGAACCTGCAGGTTGTTAATAATTTTTAACATATTGTTTACTAAATCACTGGGTGTAAAAACAGGATGAATCTGTCTGATTGTAAAATACCAAAATATGTACAAATCATAAAAACCAACCTGTCAAAGTAACAAAATATTATAAAATAGTTTTTTAATGAATTTCCAATTAAACAAAATGTCTGCTCTGTAGAAGCTGTGTTTTTACTTTTAATGTTAAAATTAATTCTAAATATATTAAGTAATAAATATATATGTAAATTTTATGTACAATATATATATTATTGTAATAATTATCTCACCAATCTTGGAGCTCCAAAATTTCCATTATCGCGTTTCATTACACGACCATCTCGAGTATTATTGAATCCTCCACCACCACCAGTTCGACCTCTATTTGGACCCCTTCCTCTACCACCTCCTCTTGGTTGTCCTCTGGATGGCTTTTTACTTTTAATTATATCATCAAGACTAAGATCCATTTTGCCCTTGTTAAATTGTCTTAAATTGGAATTTATTAATTTTAAAAGTGTAAATGAAAGTAGGTTAATAACTAGAAAAACAAATTTTATTATAATATTTTATATAGTTAAATAATGTTTTCGACCCTTTTTCAAAAACAAACACTTATCTAATTGAACTAAGTTACGTATCCTTAAGACCGATACCGAGATTATCTTCCTCTACAGCCCAGCACTTTGGACCATTCCACTATCCTTAACCAAAAAACATTATTTCTTTTCCACGCAGTCCGAAGTCCCAATGAGCGAGGAGATTACGAGGAAGACGTCAATACTTCTGTAGAAGAAGATCCGAAACAATCTATCCGGCGTCGCTCTGTATGATGAGTTGAAAATTCCCAAAATAACATTACACGGAGTGTTGACGAAAGACTTAGGATATAAAAATTAGAAGCCAACAAATGTTCAATTTCTTATTCAAGCTAAATCGAGTAAACTGCTGCACGGCTATCCTACAAAAGTACGACAAACCTCAAAGAAAACGAAGACTGTTCTTTACATATGAATGTACCGTTTATGTAGAAGGCAAAGGCCAAGTTCGTGTTTCAATGTGTTCAAAACAAAACCCTCACTTCTAGGAAGAAGTTAAATAAAAAACACCCCCAACAGCAGTCTGCTGAATATATCTTATTGGACCCTTTTTCTTGGAAGGTGGTGTTACAGCAGCTAGTTATATTCAGATGTTAAACGATGAGTTTATTCCAGCTCTTCGGGTAAGATAGATCTTATTACATGCCTATTTCCAACAAGATGGTCCTCCTGCAGCACATACGCCATAGCAACTCGTAATTTCTTAACGAACGTACCTTTCATGATTGTTGAGTTGGCAAATTTGTACTGACTCCTTGGCCGGCACGTAGCTCTGACCTCACGTCCTGCGATAACGCCTTATGGGGTCTCATAAAGCCCAGAATTGTAGTAAAGAAAGCACAAAACAAAGAATACGTGAAAGTCATTATTCATGATGAGTTTGCGCGATTTTCTGTGGAAACTCTTCGAAAAATCAGTCTAAGAACATTTTGACGAATGCAATTGTGTGTTGATCTAAGAGGCCTGCAAGTTGATCCATATGATTAATTTTTTCGTGCAACCGAAAATACTATGAGCTATGTATGCTCTTTCATTGATTATAATAACTTTTTTTATATGTAAATGAAAGTTAGGAAATAAGTATTTTCTTAAATTAGTTCTTTTTATAAAAATCGGTGTAACTTATGGAACATACAATAGTTTCACTAATTCCTAGTGCCACTAGTTGTTATTTTGTTCAAGTTCAATAAATAAAATAAATATATGCAATAAAAGTAAATTTAAAATTTTAGTTTTTCTCATTTATTGAGAATGGGTTACAGTTGATCCTAAATATTTTTCAAATTCCTATCTCTTCACTAATTTTTAAATTAAAATTTATATTATTTATTGCAGCTTAATTGAATAATTTAATACGAAGAGTCTTTATATTTCACTTAACTGTAGTAATTACCTTTATAGGTGGGGTGTTTGCTTCTGCCAGCGCTGGTGGTAAAGTGTCGCGCTTTCGTTACGTTAATTACGCTAATATACACAATTTTTCAGAAAACTGAGTATATACAGTTCCGCGCCCGGCTTATATTAACATTTTTATAGTGTATTTGCTACAGGATGATTAAAATGTCTGTGTGTCTATAATGTCAATTCAGCTGTATTTCTATTACAGTAGTTTTGTGTGTAAAGATTAAGATGTATGCATTATACAGGGCGGCGCACAAAGATATACCCTTTAACAAAATTTTAATCTATGAATTTTACATTTTAAACTGATGTGACGTATCATTAAATCTATGATTTAAATTTAAA